>CAUYSK010011434.1:0-30587 GCA_963575035.1 Avahi laniger | reverse complement strand
CTGAGCAAGAGCGAGACCCCGTCTCTACCAAAAATAGAAAGAATTGGACAACTAAAAATATATAGAAAAAATTAGCCGGGCATGGTGGTGCATGCCTGTAGTCCCAGCTACTCGGGAGGCTGAGGCAGGAGGATCGCTTGATCCCAGGAGTTTGAGGTTTCTGTGAGCTAGGCTGATGCCACGGCACTCTAGCCCGGGCAACACAGTGAGACTCTGACTCAAAAAAAAAAAAAAAAAGCACCAGCAAAGGCCTGGGGTTAGGGAGCAAGTGTAAGATGCATCTGAGGAGCATCAACAAGTTCAATGTAGCCAGAGAGAGATTTGATCTGCTTTAAGGATTTTGGATTTTGTCCTAAAGATAAAAAGCAATTGTAGGATTTGAAACAGAGGAATAAATCAAACTTGGATTTTAAAAAAGGAATTGACAATTGGACGGGGCTTTTTAGATAGTGTTTATCCTTATCGCTATGTAGATTGGTCCTCATTTGAGCATCTGAGTGTTCATGCTGTAGTTTTAATCACAAGTAGGAAAGAAATGCTCCCACTCCCACACAGAGCATCCTGTGGGAGCAGACAGTTGGGGGGCAGTGTAGGGAAATTGGAGCAGGATAGGATAGGAGCAGAGTTGCAGGTAATACCTCCAGCCCGAGCTTTGCTTCTCTCAGAAACCTAAACCTAAACTGTCTCTCAACTTCTCTTCTTGGGATCACATAACTTAAGAACACAGTTGTCTTATTTCAAACCACATGGTGTCCAAACAGAAGTCCTTGGAACTAAGGACTCTTTCTCTGCTATTCTCTTTTGCTTTCCAGTGATCCCTTTAGCGGAGCCTTGGCTTAGCTTGGAGCTGATGGCCACAAGCTGAGACAGAGCTGTCATCCTGAGAGCCAGGCCTGGGCAGAGCATTGCAGCTGCCCAGGGAACAGCTGGTTAAGCCCTCAGCAGCTGTAGCAGCTGGGATTCCACCCAACATTTAAGCCTGGATTAATCCATTTCCTCCATACACATCCCATCCTTGTTCTAGTCCCTGGCTAATCTATAGTAGCTTGTAGAATCTGAGAACAGATATCACGGATCTCTTCCTTAACTGAGCTAGAGCCTGTCACCCACCTTCTCTTGGAGGCAGCTGGCCCAAAGCACTTTGGGACCGCTACAGAAAGGAGGGTGTGGGTCTCTCTCTCTGCCTCTCTCACATAACCTCCTTTCCCTCACTGTCTTTACCTTTCAATAAACTGACTAGGATGGAATATTCTTTGAATTGTTTGGTTTTTAATAAATATTAGAATTATCTAAAGATGAAGGGGAGGTGAATTTCCTTTATCTTTTTTTTCTGCCCCAGACAGGGTCTCACTCTGTTGTTGCCCAGGCTGGAGTGCAGTGGTGCAATCTGAGTTCACTGTAATCCCAAACCCCTGGGCTAGAGTGATCCTCTTGCCTGGGCATCCCAAAGTGCTAGGATCACAAGAGTGAGCCACCCTGCCCTGCCGAATTTCCTTTATCTTTGATAGACTATACGAAGGCCTAGAAACTATTGGTGGGAGTGTCTGGGGAGGATCAAGCATCATACCAGTGGTTGTCACTTTTAAACTGATTGCTTCTCATTTAACTGTGACTCTACAGTTAAAAACAATAGGGCTATATATTCTATTTGGTTCTTATTCACCAGCTGTGTGGCCTTGAGAGAATCACTTTGAGATGCCAGAGGCTACAATTTCGTGCTTACAAGAAGTTAGAAGTAGGGAGGTACCCTGAGATTTAACCCAGGAAGAGAAATTAACTCAGGAAAGGACAAAGCAATTCTTCCCAGATCCAGAGACTTGACTCCCTTCCTTCAACAAATATTTATTAAGCCTTTGCAAATACTCATAGGCATTCTGCTATACTAAGGATTTTGATATTTTTCAAGAGAAATAGGTATTTTAGTGGATTAAATTAATTTAATTAGATTTTAGCTTGGAGGAGTGGTCTGATTAAATTTGTGTTTTAAATAGATTATTCTAACTGCTGAGTGGAGAATGGATTAGAAGGGGGCTACTTGGTTCAGGGAGAAGCCCAATGAAATAGGATCATGCAGGGGTGCAGACGAGAGATGATGTTGGCTGAGATAAAGAGGTGGCAATGGAGATGGAAAGAAAGGACAATTCTAGGAAATATTTATGAGATTCTTCCAGCTTTAACGGGTCGTGGTTCAATTATTTTGTAAATTACTGGTTGTGGTCCCTGGATTGAGAGAGGTCCATTAGAGCAGCAGTCCCCAACCTTTTTGGCACCAGGGACCGGTTTCGGGGAAGACAATTTTCCCACTGCCCAGGGGTTGGGCGGTGTAGAGCTCAGGCAGTGATGCACTGTTTCCTAACAGGCCACTGACCCGAACAGGCTACAGCCCGGGGGTTGGGGACTGCAGCATTAGAGGACCAAGAACTTCCCATCTTCCTGAATAGGTTGGTGTTTATCAAAGTCCATGCTGGCAGAAGTCCAGGGTAGGAGCACATACGAGTGAGGGGAGAAGCAGACATAGGGAACATACATACAGAGAAGATGCCTGCACATGTATTCTGCTTATTTTGGGGGGAGTAGGTAGAGATACATCCTTAACTGATCCATCAACATGTGAACATCTGGGAGGTGCCCCAAAATTCACATGTCAAAACTGAATGCGATTATTCAACGTCCCCCATACCCTCACTAAAGAATTCCTGCTCTTCTTTTCATGTCTTCTAATTCTTTAAATGGAATTGCCATCTTCCTTTACTTTGTCCCCTTTACCAAGGTCACCAACTTCAAAACTTCTATTTGCTGTGTCCTTTGTATGAGTCCTCACCACCCTCTCTGTTGCTGCCCTAGTCCAGGCCCTCATCTTACCCCTTCTGGGTATTGGCTTCCTATTAGGGTTTCCTGCCTCCAGCCCCAACCCCTCTCTCAGCACGTCCTCCTCCACAGTGCCACCAGTGTGATCCTTAAAAAGCACAGCTCTCCTGGTGGTACTGCCCTGTCCCCAAAAGAAGCAGCAAAAATTTCACTGCTTATTTCAGTTTTTTGCCCAAACCTTGTATTATTTTCATGACTATTTCTATAGTCCCTTACCACCCCTATGATTATTTATTGCTTCTATTATAGCTATTTCTACTGTGATGAGACAATGTAAATTTGCTTTCTAATCTTTTACTCAATAGTTTCCCTTACTATATCATTCAGAGGTGTATCATTCGGAGTCCTTGGAAGAAACCAATGGCACACTCAAATGGGGAATCGAGAATATAATAAAAGAGCTGTTCACAAAGGTGCGGGTAGGGTGAAGGGGTACCAACAAGAGTGGTGAAGCATTGAATCTGGCTATCTGTGGGGATCCATTACCACCCCTAGGCCTAAAGGAAGAAAGGGTTCTAAGACCCAGAGAAAACTGTAACTGCAGTGGGAGCTGAAGGAGAGGGTCATCCAACAGGATCTGTGGCCTCTGGTAGAGGAGCATAGCCACTATCAAGAAGTGGCCCAGCAGAGACTAGGGGAATAAACATTCCAACCTTCTGTCCTCTACTCTCAAGTCTCTGGCCAATACTTCCTATCAATTAAACCTAACTGGCAACCAGAGGGCGTTAAGGCAATCTATAAGGTCAGCCTTCCAGGAGCAGAGTGCAGGGTGGAGAGGTTAGTAAGAACCTTAACTCTAAGGTTTGGGTCTTTATAGAAAGGTCTTCAGATTAGAAAGTGACAGGGAACACCTGAAGTAACCTATTAGCTAATTTCTTTTTTTTTCTTTCTTTTTTCTTTCTTTCTTTTTTTTTTTTAGAGACAGGGTCTTGCTCTGTCACTCAGGCTGGAGTGCAGTGGCAGGATTCATAGCTCACCGTATCCTCAAATTCCTGGGCTCAAGTGATCCTCCAGCTTCAGCCTCCTGTGTAGCTGAGACTATAGGTGTGTCCCACCACACCCAGCTAATTTTTCTATTTTTTGTAGAGATGGGGGTCTCATTCTTGCTCAAGCTGGTCTTGAACCCCTGACCTCAAGCGATCCTCCCTCCTCAGCTTCCCAGAGTGCTAGGATTACAGGCGTGAGCCACCACGCCTGGCCATAAAAATATTTTTGTAGAGATAGGCTCTTGCTATGTTGTCCAGGCTAGTCCTGAACTCCTGGCCTCAAATGATCCTCCTGCCTTGGCCTCCTGAAGTGCTGGGGTTACAGGTGTGATCACTGCGCCTGGCCTCATCAGCTAATTTAAACCTAAGAACATAACATGTTTGTATTTTATCTTAACTCTGTATCTGCATATTATTTTAAAAAGTTGATGCTTTTGATCATCAACTAAGTGATCATTCATTTTCCTAATTAGAATATCCAAATAAAAGGTGTTGGTTGGTGCGGTGGCTTGCGCCTATAATCCTAGCACTCTGGGAGGCTGAGGCAGGAGGATCTCTTGAGGTCAGGAGTTCAAGACCAGCCTGAGCAAGAACGAGACCCCATCTTTACTAAAAGTAGAAAAATTAGCCAGGCATGGTGGTTCATGCCTCTGTAGTCCCAGCTACTGGGGAGGCTGAGGCAGGAGAATTGCTTGAGCCCAGGGGTTTGAGGTTGTTACTGTGAGCTAGGCTGACACCACAGCACTGTAGCCCAGGCAACAGTATCTCAAAAAAAAAAAAAAAAAAAGAGAGAGAGAGAAAAGAAAAGGTGTTGTTTGGCCAACTTGCTTGAATACACTTTTAGGAATTAAATAATCAAATGTCGAATTTATAATATTTAATGTATTAACTTCCATATACTGCACATATTTAAAAGTACATGTCCTATAATATAATAGATTACTGCTGTTATTTTGCTGCTTTTCTATTCTTACATTGCAAGAATAGTTTTATTCAAACTCTGATATTGATATGAAAATATTCATTTTCAGTATAAGTGCCTTTATGATCACTACAGCCTCTTTTGGAACTTAGATGTAATACTTGAAGGTGAAATCATCTTGTGACCATGAGGTGACAAGCATGACGAAAGGATCAAGAGAACTGTAGAGATGTCAGACTTGACATTATGGAGCAACTAGACTAATGCCACTTACCTCCAGCTTTGTTACATGAGAAAAATAAATCTCTAGTGTTTTTTTAAGCTATTCTAAGTTGATTCTTCTGTTACTGTAGCCAGATATGTTCTTCTTCTTCTTCTTCTTCTTCTTTTTCATTTTTAGAGGTGAGGTCTCTCTATGTTGCCCGGGCTGGCTTGAACTTCTGGCCTCAAGGTGATCTTGCCTCAGCCTCCTTAATAGCTGGGATTATGGGCATGAGCCACCACACCCAGCTATATCCAAATATGTTCTTAATATCCAAGTTACTACAACAGCAGACCAAATATCAGAAAGTTCAGGTTAGTGTACTCAACTTCTATGACAGAGGTCATAGATGGCCTCATTTGTCTACCATGAAGGCACAATCAGAGTGCTCCAGGGTGGTGTGGGTGGTGAGGATGGAGTTGTAGGGTTCAACTACAGCTGTGGAAACCTGGGGGCCAGGTAAATGGAGAATTCCAGCTTGGACTTCTTGCCATAATAAATCTACTCTGTGATAGATTGAAAAATAGAGCCACAATATTTTGTAGTTCCTGTCAAGAAATGGAGTCTATTTCCCTGTGCCTTGAATCAGGACTAGCTTTGTAATTTGTAATTTTCAACTAATAACATGTGGCAGAAGTCATGCTGGATGAGTTCCAGAGCCTAAGGCCTCAAGAAGCCACACAGCTTCTATCTTTGCCCTCTTGGGTGTTTCTGCCACCATGTAAGGAAGCTGGACCACTGAATGATGAGAGACGTGGAGAGTGAGAGGCCCAGGCAATACCTAGCACCAAGGCCCCAGACGTAAGTGAGGTCCTGTTAGACCTTCAATTTCCAGTGGAGCTTCCACTGACTGTAGACACATGAGTAAGTTCAAGAGAGGCAACAGAAGAAACACCAATTCAACACACAGAATCCTGAGAAAAATACATTGTTGTTTCAAGCCACCAAGTTATGCAACAATAAATAACCGATACATCAGTAGGGAGGTGAACCCGGAACTGTGGAAAACCAAAAAACCCTGAAGACCTGTGCAATGGAATCCATTAGAAAAGAGATGCAATATAACCTAGATGCAGATGTAGTAAAGATGCTTTCACTTTCTACAGAGGTACTTAAAACAGCTTTCTGGGAACATTTTATCTTTATTTTGTCTCAGTTGTTTGAGATAGCAATGTATGATGCTGTCACTAGAAATGTTATTCCAAGTCCATTTCCCCAACATTAGGATAATTTACTTCCTTTATTTGATCATATATTTGTGATCTTCACATACCTGTGATCTTTACAAAGTAACCATTTATGTATTAGTTTAAAAAGTGATTGATATTTAATGAACAAATATTTAATAAACAAACATTGGTCCTAAAATGTGCAAGTTTTGTAGATGGACTCACTAAACATTTATTTCTAATCACTTTGTCTTTTGTCTTCCTTTTTTTTTTTTGGAGACAGGATTGTGCTCTGTTGCCCTGACTAGAGTGTGGTGGCGTCATCATAGCTCACAGTAACCTCAAACTCCTGGGCTCCTGCGCCCGGCCTGGATTTAACAAAGAGACTATTTACAAAGGTGTGGGCAGGGACCAGGTGTGGTGGCTCACGCCTATAATCCTAGCACTCTGGGAGGCCCAGGCAGGAGGATCTCTTGAGCTCAGGAGTTCAAGACCAGCCTGAGAAAGAGAAAGACCCTATCTCTACTAAAAAATAGAAAAATTTAGCTGGGTATGGTGACATGCGCCTGTAGTCCCAGCTACTTGAGACAGGAGAATTGATTGAGTCCAGGAGTTTGAGGTTGCTGTGAGCTAGGCTGAAGCCACAGCACTTTAGCCTGTCAACAGCGGGGAAACTCTGTCTCAAAAACAAAACAAAACAAAAAACCAAAGTGTAAATGTGTAGAGCAGTACCCCAAGGTGAGTAACAGAGAGGCTGTTACCACTGTAGGCCTGAAAGGTGAGGGGAGGGAGTTACTGGCAACCAGAGAGAGAGAGAGCGAGCTGTGTGTGTTACTGTCTAGCCCATTAATTTCTGTTTTTCTTTCCCATCGCAGTTATTACTTTTTTATTATAACTTATTTGTTGTTTATTTGTAGATTGTTAGTCTTCTCCCAAAAAAATACTTGCTCTTTATGAGCAAAGACCTTGCATGCGCTGTTTGCTGCTCTATTCCCAGCACCTAGAAAGATATCCAGGACATGGTTATTGTTTAATAAATATCTGTTGATGAATGAATGAATAATACTAATTATCAAACTTAGGGCTGTTGTGAATATTAAATGAGATAACAATAAAATGCACCAGGCACATAGTAGAAGTCTCTAAAAATCTAGGTATTTTCCTTCCTTTTTTCCCACCTCTCTTACCTCCTATATCCAATCCTATAGCAAGTCAGCTTGACCCCAGTTTCAAAACATATCCTGAATTCTCTACTTCATTCATCACTACCACTCTAGTCAAGCCACCCTCATCTCTCATCTGGACTACAAGTAATATCTTCTAGCTGATCTCCCTCTTGCTCCTGTTCCCCCCAAACCCCAATCCATTCTCCACAGCCCAAGAGATCTTTTAGGAAAACAATTCAGATCATGTCATGCCCCAGCTTAAACATCTTCAGGTACTTAGAATTAGCCCATACTCCTTTGTGTAGCCTGGCCTCTGCCATTCTCTTAGACTTCATCTGCTTTAGGCTAACTATCTTTTCCCGTCCGTACCCCGCGCCCCGGAATTTACCAAATTTATTTCCATCTTAGCTTCTTAGCATGGATGGATTCTTTTTGAATTTTCTTCTAGTTGGTTCTTTGCTGTCATTCAGATCTCAGTGTAGATTGGGCTTCCTCTAAGAGAAAGAGCCACTAATCTAAAATGGTCATTTCTTATCACACCACCTTTTTTTTTTTGAGACAGAGTCTCACTGTGTTGCCCTGGCTAGAGTGAGTGCTGTGGCGTCAGCCTAGCTCACAGCAACCTCAGACTCCTGGGCTCAAGCAATCCTACTGCCTCAGCCTCCCAAGTAGCTGGGACTACAGGCATGTGCCACCACGCCCGGCTAATTTTTTCAATATATTTTTAGCTGTCCGATTAATTTCTTTCTATTTTTGGCAGAGATGGAGTCTCGCTCTTGCTCAGGCTGGTCTCGAACTCCTGAGCTCAAACAATCCACCTTCCTCGGACTCCCAGAGTGCTAGGATTACAGGCGTGAGCCACCGTGCCCGGCCTAAAATTTTTATTTTCGAGGGGAAAGTGTTACAGAACTTATGCCATGAATGTGGATAATTTTGATAGTCTAATTCCTAACTAGATAATTCTTCTTATTGATTGCATTTTAATTATAAGTTACTTAGAACACACAAAAATAGTTTTTCCTTCTCAGATTTTTTTGGATTACTCTATTACAATGTAATACTAGCCAATCAATATTATAAATTAATACTTTGTACTAGGTAATAGTCACAAAAAGTTATTATTGAATGTGTGCCTTACAATGTCAATATCAATATCAATTATAATTCTAGAGTTGTATATAGGGAAGATTATAATGTCCATGTTATTGGTAGATCAATAGTTGGAAACTGGACTTTGGAACCAAAAAGACTGAAGAATAAAGACCAGACTGATAACTAATGAGCTATGTATTATTTTGGTTTAATTTATTTAGGGTCTTTTTTTTTTCTCCCCATCTATAAATTTATAAGAAGTGCTTACCACATTGCTTGGTACATAGACATTAAATAAATGCTTTTTCACCTTCTTTAACATGTGAAGTAAAGACATTGAAGTCTGAGTTTGCTTTAATGGAATGCATTTTTCAGAAAATGGAAACAAAAATAAGCTAAGTTAGCAACTCTTTAGTCTGGCAATATAAATGCTGCTGGTATGGAGACATGGATATTTGACTCTGATCCAAAAATTTACATAAGAAATGAAGTATCAAATAGCTGGATTAAAAGTGGGCAACAAAAATAAATTAATATCTAATGGTGGATCAGAAATCCTACCAAGATAGTTATGCATGTGTGTATACACATTCACTTAACCTCATAAAGATTTTAAGAGATTTTTTTAAAAAGCATTAAAGAAATTTATTATTTTAAGTTTATTATTTTTACTACAGATGACTTGTGGCAATGAGTGACTATCATTTTCTTCTCTTCTTCTCCTGGCTTTGATGGAAAAGCAAATTGCTTGTTATATAAAATGCAGGTTATCAGCAATATTGCAAATTGATGGTGTAGTTGCCAAATTCCAAGTCACATTCTGACAAAGAATATGACCTAATGTTACTCAATAACATTCTATCACTCACAAGGCAGAAAATAACCAACAGTCAGTATTTTCTTTGGATCAGTAATGCAACTTAATAGTGGCAGTTAACATAATTAAAGACCAGTAACCAGATTAAAAAGTCTTGGTTTGTAATTTTTTTTTCTTACTAAAAAAAATATGTATTAAATGATGTTTCAGTTGAATCCAAAGCATGGGGAAAATTCCACCAATTTGATTAAAAAGCCTTCAATGAGTATTTAATGAGTACCTACTCTTGCCCAGGGAAGGACACTCTAGGTGATATAATGGTAGAGGACATAATCTCTGCTTCCCATGAATTTATAATATGATTGGGTAAAGAAAATGAACAAATTTAAAACAAAAGCAAAAGCTCAATGGCTAAAACTGAAATACTCTGGGAGATCTGAGGATAAGGAGCACTATGTGAATTGCCATGGTTAGAAAATAACATTGCATAGAGGGCCAACTTAAAGAGGATGTTCGAATGGAAAGCATTTCAGTGGTCCCTCTAGTCCCAGGAAGCAGGGTAAGTATAGGGAAAAAAACAAAGGAAAAGCCCAAGGTTTGTTTTGTGGAGAAATGTAATCATAGTGACTCAAGAACAGGGGTGGGGAGCATGCGACCTTAAGGCCACGTGTGGCCTTCTAGGTCCTTAAGTGCGGCTTTTTGACTGAATCCAAATTTTACAGAACAAATCCTTTCATTTTTATTAATACATTTTTGCTCATCTTTTATATATTTTATTTTATTTTTAAAATGAACATATTTAAAATACCAAAGAATAAAATATGTTTTAAGAAACAATCCTCCAGATTGAGCAGCACAATTAGAACATTCGTAAGCCATGAGGGCTAAATCGATGGGTGTTATGCTCATGATTTAGTTCTAACTTCCCCCACCCGGCTGGCACCACGATTACACCAGGCTGATTGGCAAGAGTTTATGGGGGCAAGTACACTAGCCTATTATCAGCTTTTGACAACAGTGCACTGTGTTCCTGTTTGAAGTGCAATTTGTCAATAGTTGCACAGCTTGACAGTATTTTTTAATTCTGTCTGCTTAACAGTCCATCAAGTCAAAGAAGACCAAAACAATGGTAAAGGAAGAAATCGGATTTTTTAATGAGGATCAGGAGTTACAATACTATATTATTTCTGCTAAAGACAATATGATTTGCTTGCTTTGTGATACTGCAATATCAACACTAAAAAATTCAGTGCTCAGTCAGCACTGTAACACTCATAAGGACCACAAATATTTTAAATTAGAGAGAGAGGCATGAAAAGTTGTATTGTAGAAATTAAAAGATGAAAAGCAAAAGCAAAAACAATTCTTTCAAGCAGCAATAAGACCTGGAAATAATGCCACTGAAGCAACTTATAAAATAGCTTATATATTCGGGAAAAAAAGGGAAGCCATTCCGTGATGTAGAAATTGTGAAAGTATGCATCACCTGAGCTGTGGGTTCTTAGACCCTGATAATGTTTCAAAGTACAAACAACTGCCTCTTTCAAGAAAAATCATAACTGATTGGCAGCATGAATTAGCTTTCAACTTAACAGAACTTCATGCAATACTTCAAAAGGAAAATATATATTATTTAATTGCTTTGGATGAATCAGCTGATATTACTGACTTGGCAAAGGTTTTATACTTCATTCAGGTCATAACAGGTTTTCTTTGCTATGAAGAATTATTCACTTTGGGCACTCTTGTGAATAGAACACAGGGGATAGATATCTTCAACAACTTTCAAGACAAATGTTGTGAAGTTGGAGTGAATTTGGTAAATGTAGTGAGTGTATGTACAGATGGTGCACCTTCCATGACAGGAAAACATGAAGGGTTCATTGCACAGATGAAAAAAAAGTATTAAGAGATCCAGATGCTTTCATTTCTTTCCATTGTATCTTGCATCAGCAAAATCTCTGTGCTAAGGCTACTATTTTAAGTGACACTTTGCAACAAGTTATAAGTATTGTTAACTATATTCATGCAAATGCAATGCAACATCAACATCGTCAGTTTTATAACATGCTGAAGTTGATGGATGAGGCATTCAGTGAGGATTTGCCACATCATTCTAAAGTGTGTTGGCTATTACAGGGACAGGTGTTAGTCAAAATTTTATATCTGTGAGAACAGATAGTTAAATTTTATGAAGAACAGAATCAGCAATGTGAATTATTAAAGGAAGATTTTTATAGGAATGTGGCATTTCTGTGTGAGAGCATGTCAAAGCAAAATGACTTGAATATTTCTTTGCAAGGTAAAACTAAGTCTATATATGATACATGGCAAAAAGTCCAAGCATTTAAAAAAGCTATCTTTTTTCAAAACACTTTTTCTTCAAAAGAAAATTTGGGATGAACATTTTCCCCAGTTAGCAAAGGTCATTGATGAACAGGATGACATATGTGAAACATTTGAAGAATACTCAGCTGTTATAGTCCTATTAATTGGAGAACACAAGGAAAGGGTCACTGACTTTGAGAATCATGATATCACTCTCAAATTAGCATTTCAGCCTCACCTCGTTGATACCATCAAGGCACCTAAAGAACTACAGATGGAATTGATTGAACTCTCAGTGGGTAACACTTTAAAGTCATTGTTTGATGCTAAGAAAGATTCAGTTGAAATATGAAAAAATGCAGCAGAATACCCATGCCTTTGGCAACATGCCCCAAAAATGCTTTCTTGCTTTTTAATCACTTATTGCTGTGAATATACATTCTCCTACCTAACCTGAATCAAGGCACCCTTAAGGTCACAAATGACTGATATCCATCTTTTGGATCAACTGAAACTGTGGACCTCCGTGCCTCGATCATATATTCAAATGCTTTCCAAGGCAAAGTAGACACAACAAACTCCTTAAAAGGTTAGTTAACTTTAAAATTAACTTATAGTTTTCATTTTTTGAACTTATTAAGTACACAGTAGTTAGATTTTACAAAATAATGTACATTTTAAAGTATGTCGGCCGGGTGCAGTGGCTCACGCCTGTAATCCTAACACTCTGGGAGGCCGATGTGGGTGGATCATTTGAGCTCAGGGGTTCGAGACCAGCCTGAGCAAGAGCGAGACTCCGTCTCTACTAAAAATAGAAATTAGCTGGACAATTAAAAAATATATATAGAAAAAAATAAGCCTGGCATGGTGGCACATGCCTGTAGTCCCAGTTACTCGGGAGGCTGAGGCAGTAGGATCATTTGAGCCCAGGAGTTTGAGGTTGCTGTGAGCTACGCTGACACCATGGCACTCTAGCCCGGGCAACAGAGCGAGACTCTATCTCAAAAAGAAAAAAAATAAAGCATGTCTACTGAAGTTTCTTGAATGTGGCCTTATTTGATTACAGCTAAATGAATGCAGCTTCCCAACACGAAAATATTCCCCACCCCTGTTCTAGAAAGTGCTTCTCATACTTTATATATCATAAGGCAAATATAAAATAAAAAATATATAAGGCCCTCTGGGCAGCTGGAAAACATCAATGCAAGTTTGTTGAAACATTCAACACCTCCCCTTATATTTAATAATTATAAGAAAAAATAAAAAGTGTTAGGAAAAACATTGAATACTAAATTCTATAAACCTTTGATAGAAAATATCTTAATTTTTAATAAGAATGAGCTTTCTACTCTGAATAGCACTCTTTTTGTGAAAGTTTTTTTTATTAAAATGGCTTCATAAAATTCTGAGGAAAAATGCTAAGTTATTAGTTTGTTTTTGATACCTTTAAAACAACTTTTAAAAATATTTTAAAATAATTTATTTCAGTCTCTTTCATTGACTGGTCCAGATTACATAATGTGCCATTATCAGAGGAGATATTTTTCCCACTAGACTAAAACCATATCTTTTACAACCACTCAAAAATTATAAGTTAAAATGATAAATAAATAATGTAATATATTGTCTCATTAACAAATGAAATATTACTTACAATATTTTGAATAATATTTATTTCTATTTTAACTTTTTCATGAAAATTATTTCAAAAAAATGATGTAGCACTGCATATATTGCTAGAACAGTCTCCCTGCATCTAGCTGGGAAAGTACTACAAGGCCATGGTATATAAATACACGAATACATGTACGTAAACTGCAAAGTGTCCAATAAATGAATACAAATATTCAAGCTTCTTCCTGCAGCCGTGTTTGCCAGGAACCTCTACTTGACTTCTCTGTTCCTTAGGCCCTGCCAGGTCCTTCTTTGGTCAATAGAATAGAAACTCCTCTATAAGCTCCATAGGATCCTTTTCCAGAATGGTCAATGGATCGTTCTGCGTCCTGCGGCTGAAGCACATGTCAAGGCGATGGGATGCAATCCATCCCATCCATCCGTCAGTGCTGATTTGCTCATTATGCCCACCACCTGCAGGCATTGAAGGGGGCACAAACTATTTTGCTTCTTTCACCTTTGAGAGGCCCTGAGCAAGGCTCCTTGCTGCTGTTACAGGTCACAGACCAGTAAAGATATAATTTGTCATACAAACCAAAACACTTTTAAAAATAAAAAGGAGTGCTATTAATTACACCAAGGGCAAGTGGTGTAAACTAGGACTAATGAACAGTGGTTATCCCACCATGGTCCCGTCCAGGCCCCACCTAGTCATTTCAAGGGCTTAGGAGATCAATATCTCTTGGTGCATCTGAAACTCATCTGCAATAGTTAATTGGGAAGCTCAACTCTTACACTGAAACAAGGAAACTGAGTGAAAGTCCACAAATGATCGTGAGGCTTAAAGAACAGCACAGCTAAGCATACACACCACTACATTGTCTTCTACCCTCACTTCCTCAACATATGTGTGGGTCCCCCAGTGGAATAACCAAGTCGCCACCCAATGACTTTCTGAGAAACCTACTCCCTAATACAGAGCTTCAATCAGCTTTTTAGTGCCTCCTTCTTACATGTTTTGAATAGATAGACAAGAATGTTCAGTCATTTGTGAAGAAACTTTCATACAAAATACAGAGAACACGACAAGGAGGATCTTAGAGGAAATAGAAACAATGCAGGTGATAGAAGAAAACCCCTCTGTAGATAATATCCTCAGAGCAATAAGACAATACTTTGGATACCTGAAAAAGTAACATGATGCCTAAAAAAGAAGAGCTTGAAGGGAGAAAGAGCATATGCAAAGAACAAGAACGAGCCTTGTTAAAAATATGAGAGCAGAAGTAAAATGTCAACAAAAGTGCAGGAAAATGCAGTAGAGGAAATCACTGAGAAAGAACAAAAAATAGGAAAGAGATGAAAAATTGGTTGGCAAGGAGATGACAATCAGATATTAAATCCAGGAATTTCTGCAGCTTTAATAAAATGAAAAAGATACATAAAGTAAAAATAATAAAATAAATATGATTAAATATTTATATTGATATCTTATTAATATGAAAATATCTTGATAAAATAACAAAGAGTTTCAGAAAGAAGAAACAAGAAGAGAGACTAATCTAAAATAATTAAAGAAAATGGCTTACAAAGGGCAATAGTGAATCTCTAAACCAAAAGAGATCACTGAATTTTTGCCCAATGAATGGAAAATAATAATACCAGGCAATCATCAGGAATTTCAATAAGTAGGAGGAAACAATGATCCTAAAATCTTTCAGAGAGAGGATAAAAGTTTAGATAGGGTTAGGAATTCACATAGCATTGGACTCCTTGCCGATACTGGAAGCTTAAAGACCATGGAATAATAATGCCTTCAAATGCTGTTGGAAAATTACTTCTCAGCGGGAAATCTATCCCCAGATATTATTAAGCACACATGAGGGTAGAATAAAGATATTTTCAAACATGTAGGGCTCTCAAAGAATTTGTCTTCCACATACACACTCTTTGGAAACTACTGCAGGATGTGCTCCACCAAAATGAGGGAGTGAACAAAAAAGAACAACTTGGATGTTAAATGTTGGGATAAAGAAAATCAGATTCAGCACATGAGGGAGATCTCAGGGCAGCAGCTGAGTTGCAGGCCTAGAGGACAGCAGTGTATTTGGAACTCCAGCAGGAATATCTTTATTGACAACAAGAACAAACTGGAACTGAAAGACTATTTAACGTGTGATTGTGTAGAATGTGGTGTTCAAAGGGGTTTGGAGTTCTATTCCAGAATTTGGAAGGACTGATAATAAGGAAATAATAAATAATAAATAAATGAAGACCATTATTAATTCCAGAAGAAAAGGTGTTGCACAAGATATAAAATGTGTATCTCTTGACTCTTCAATGAATAATATTAACATAATGATAACAAGATAATTCCTGAATATTAAGTTAACCAAAACATGTAGAAAAATGAAAAGACAAAAAATTGAGTAAGGGAAATGTAAAAAACCAAATCATATATTCCATATTAGAAAGTCAGTAGATAACATCTTACAGAACTTTAGATAAATATCCCTTTTAAACTTTAGATGAAATGCTAGAAGAAGTAGCTAAAGAGTTTAAAAGGGTTGCATCTAGGGTGTGAGATCAGATGGTGGTATGACAGGGATTCCTGTTATTAGTTATAAGCTTTATAACAGTATTTTATTTCTTAATTAAGAATTTATGTTATTTTGATACAAACGAAAGTAATGAAAGTGGACGTAGAAGTCACTAGACGGTTACAAACAGGGAAGTATTGTGATCTCATTTATATTTTAAATGTCAATGATAAGTGGAAAAACAGCAGGTTGTAAAAGCCTATGTATAGAAAAATCTCTGGAACGATGTGTAAAAATTCATAGTTAACAACAGTTAACTCTGGGTGGTAGAATTTTGAGTGATTTAAAAAATTATTGTATTTTGCTATTTTTCTGTAATTAACTTGTGTTACTTGTCTAATATCTGGAAGAAAATACGTGGAAGTCGCTGACACTTGGAAATGAGCTAACCAGATGAAGTTTAAGCCCCAGGGCCTTTTGCTTTGCACAAGATGAGGCACTGTCTGGTCTTAATTCTGTTGTCCTTTGCCCTCCCCCTACATATTATAAACTTAAGCCCCACAAAACCTAGATCTGCCTTAGACTTGGTTCAGATTTTAGCCCTGCTACTTACTACTGCATGACCTTAGAGAATTCACTTTATAATTTAGGCAACTTCTTTATAATGTCCTTATTTTAGAAATGAAGATACCATCATTTCAATATCACAGCTATTATAAGGATTAGATTACCTACTAAAAATAAAATGTCTCTCACTGGACCTAGCATACAATAGAACACTCTATAATGTTAGTTCCTCTTTGTTTAACATCTTTTAAAATAATAAATTTTAAAAGGAACTGTATGTTCTTTAAGATTTCAGAGATAGCCTTACCTCACCAACTGAATGTATAATAATTGTTTTGTCCTGGAACTTCCAGAACTCTTTAGTTTAGCTACTCTGGTGTGCTTTTGTGGATGGCCTCATCTATGCTTTGATTATAAATATATAAATTTTGCTTGCTTATTTTAACTGAATACTTGTAATTGGCCTTCTGTACCCATGAATGAGAAAGATAGGGTCATCTGTGAAAACCCTGCATGCTATATTAATTTCCTAGGGCTGCTGTAACAGAATACCACAAACTGAGTGGCTTAAAACAATAGAAATGTATTCCTACACAGTGCTGGAGGCTAGAAGTCCAACATGAAGTTGTCAGCAGGGCCGTGCTCTTTCTGAAGGTTCCAGGGAAGAATCCTTACTTGCCTCTTGCTATTTAATAGCTTCTGGTGCTTGCGGCAACTTTTGCAGTTCCTAGGCGTATAGCAGCCTCACTCCATTCTCACCTCCACGGTCATCACGTCCCTCTTTTCTGTTTGTGTGTGTGTCTCC
Organism: Avahi laniger; assembly: GCA_963575035.1. Lineage (NCBI taxonomy): Eukaryota > Metazoa > Chordata > Mammalia > Primates > Indriidae > Avahi > Avahi laniger. The sequence continues at coordinate 13,454 of CAUYSK010011434.1, read as the reverse complement.
AAACTCTCTTCTTCTTATAAAGGCATCAGTCACTGGATTTAGGACTCAGCCTAATACAGTATGACCTCATCTTAACTTGATTTATCTGTAAAGACTCTGTATTTCCAAATAAGATCACATTCACAGTTATATATCTTTTGGGGGACACATTTAGACACCACAACACATACCAAATATTTTAGCCATTCTGAGACACACTCAACTTCAAGCTTTATTGTATTTTAATTAGCACCTTTTTCTAATATCCAGGAAAAAAAGGAATGATTTTGTGTGCTGAGTTAACAGAAATTTAATAAATCCAACATCACTTTAATCTGAAGGTGATTTTTTAATGATTTCTAAAATGATACCTAATATTCCTTAGTTTTCATGATATGGATATTTTTTGATTTTGCATATTTTCTATGTAAATTTTGTAATTTATTAAAAAGTATCAAAGGATCAATAATGGCTTCTCCTCACTTCACAAAAAGGAAATGTGGAGAAACATTTTGGCGAGTGCGAAAGAGCACTAAATTAACAACCTGCCTTTTCATTCATGATAAAAAGTAAGCTGGTCGCTAAGGTTTGAATCTAAACTAAAGTTTACTTTGGAAGCCTTCAGTACCACCTTCATATCTCAAATCCTTTTTCATGAGTCATATCCAGTATACCCTTGAGGCTAGCAGGATGAAAAGTTTACTATAACTAAGTGGTTTAGATTAAAATCTTGTGTATACCACAAAATAAACTTAATGGGCCCTAATAAAAATTGTTTTGTGCAGTAGATCTGAAATAAGGAGTGCAAGAACTGAATATTTGAATATTACACTGAAGACAGTGACTTACCTACTTCTAAAAAATTAATCTAAGTAACTGCTTTCTGCTTTATAACTATATCTGTGTTTTCCTCTTTAGTTCCTCAAAGGAAAAAAAATCTATATATGTGCATGTATTCTTTCTGATTCTTTTTTTAAATTTCATATCAGTTATGTGTATGCTTCAAAAAGCAGTTGCTAGTATTTTTATTACTTTATCTGTTGAAATACTATCTTCTAATTATCAAATTGAGATTTTTTAGTATTGACATATTTAGTTATTCTTTCAAGAGCTTTCAAATTGGATATTATTGTATTTCAACCTAATTTGGCTTTGAATGCCAAGCATTCAAAGGTTGGATTTTCCATAAGAACATCTTAAGTTCCTTGACACCATGGACAGAGAGCTATTTGACAACTTGTGTCTTTAGTGCCTAGCATAACCTGACACATAGAAGGTGATTGATAATGTTTTTGATTGAGGAAATGCCACTGGCATGGTGATAATGGAATGTTTGCTCATCGTGTAGCTATGAAACACCCTCTTAATTCCATGAGTTTAAAAGTGGGGAGTGGAGAATGTATCTTCTTAGGCATCATGAACTCGTTCCGAAATGCTCTTGGCATGACTTTTAAACCACAGAGGCACTGAAGATGGTATTGCATTATCTTAAATAAAAATATTTCTGTTTCAATCAGGGTCCAGGCAGGAAGCAAATGAGGTGATTGGGAAGGGTGTAAGGAAGGAGCCACTTAGAAAGGAGCGGGCAGAGTGACGGGAATGCAACAAGGGTTGTGGCTGGAGTGGGAAAAGGACGGTTATCGCCTCTAGGCCTCAAAGGGCAAGGGGCCGGAGCCATCACAGAAACCCGAGAGCGCTTTCCGTGGAAGAACACAGCCACTGCACCCCAGTCCATGGGGGAGAGTCGGGGAATAACCACCTGTTCTCCAGCTCCTTCCTGGATCTCCTGTTGATGCCTTTATTGACCAGACCCAGCTGGAAGCCAGAGAAGAGTACAATCAACAAAGGGTCACAGAACAAGGTGGAAAGGGGAAGAAAGTACCTCTGGAAGGACAAATGATGCACATTTAGCAGGTTTTGCTTTTCCACTTTGCTCTTTGACACATAGTCTAAGCAAAAGGATAAAGAAAAACTTCTTAGACGCCTTATAAAGAATATTTATTTAGTAAACATAGTAGCAGAGATTTAAAACCATTTTAGAGACAACATAGAGATTTTCTAGCCTAGAACACCTAGAATTGATATTCCCAATAAGTCATCCATTCACTGTTTGTGTGGAGCATGGAATGTTCCAGGCGCTAGGCTGGTGGTGAACAGATAGAGGACGTAGACAATAATAACGAGACAGAAAAGGAGGATGACTCTAGGTTAGAAGCATCACGAAGCTAATAAACATGGAAAGAAGATAGAAAATAACTGGCTGAGACACCTTGGAAAATGACAAGGGAAACCTCTCTGAGACAGAAACCTGAAGTAAAACCAGGAGCAAACCCATTTCTTTTCAAACACTGGTTAGTGGGTCATAAAAATGATTCAGTGGGTCCAAAATGGCATTTCCTTTTTACATAAATGGAATACAACTGGTTGGAGTGTGTCATATACACTTTGTGTGACAAAGTGTTATGTAAAACTCTGCTTGCAGTTACCTATGGACGAGCTCTGATGTGGGCTGGGTCTTAATGTAAAGTATACTCCTGGTTGGGTTATAATCTCATGCCAGAGTCCAATCCTCACCCTCCAGATCTCTTCCAGTGTGCCCCTTGGAACAAATAATAGATCAGTAGCCAACTCCCGTTTTCCAGTTACTTCTTTTCTGAACATCCCTTTTCCTTTCTTGTGTTGAGTGAAATCTGCCCATCCCCTGCTGACGCTGCACTCCTGGCAAGGCAAGGAGTCAAGAGATTTTGTGTTGGTTTGGTTTTCCCTGCACATACCTCAGGGCTCAGAGGAGGGGAAGGTGTGTCTGTCTTTCTTACTCCCCACTGCTGCTTCCAAATACTCTCCATCCTTCTCATTCCAATGCACCAGGTTCTTTGGAGTCGGCGCCAGCAATTTTTATCACCCACCACCCCTCCTTCTGAGTTTCATCTGCCAGCCTCTGGGCTACTCCACTTTCACGCCGGGTGACTTTAGTGCTTGCTCCTGTCCTGCTTCACCACCCTTCCTCAGGGACAGTTCTTGCTGATTCAATATCTGCTTAGATGATCAATTTAATGTGTTGGATTCTTAATTCTTTGGCCTCACTTGCATTTTTCTCCTTTCATCTTATCTCACTTACCAGTATTGTGGTCTTATCACATTATAATCATGAAAAACTTGAACACCACCAGAATTTTTATTTCAATCTTAGACTTTTACTGCCACCTCCAACAGTTAGCTTGCTTATTCTGGCAATCTAGGTCTCCTGCTCCAGTAATTTTGTGCTCTTGTTGAGACCTCTAATTCTTCACCACTTTTTTCTATATCAACTATATTCCTATAAAATATCCTTCTTTCTCTCATTTTCTGCTCAAACTGGGCTTATTTCTAGTACAAAATGATTGTCATTCAGCTGTTAGCTTGACATTGCTCATCTTGTCAACACGAGCAAGTTCAAATGTTGTAAAATAGTGGTCCCCAATCTTTTTTGGCACAGGAACTTGTTTCACAGAAGACAATTTTTCCATGAACTGAGGTGGGGGTGGGGGAGGGGGCATGGTTTCAGAATGATTCAAGTGCATTACATTTATTTTGCACTTTATTTCTGTTATTATTACATTGTAATATATAATGAAATAATCATACAACTCACCATAATGCAGAATCAGTGGGAGTCCTGAGCTTGTTTTCCTGCAACTACACAGTCCCATCTGGGAGTGATGGGAGCCAGTGACATCTGAAATGTGTTGCTTATGTCCAGTCTACTCCATAATTTCATTTTGGATGCTGTCACTGCAGAAAACCCTGTTTCACAATGTTGGAAATGGAAGCAGGATTTTCAGTGCTTTTGTGACAATCTCAAGATCTTCCACCTTGACTTTAATCTAAAACATAGCGAGATTTGAAGTTGTCTCAAACCTACTTTTAAGGCCACCATCATTTGTGATATCAAGCAATTGATCCTCTTCTTAGCACTGACAAAGTGGATTCACCTGGCTTATTCACAAATGAGTTATGAATCCATTCCTTTCCAGTCTTTTGTGGTTGGGAAGTAATGCTCAATTTATTTATTTATTTATTTTTTTTTTTTTGAGACAGAGTCTCACTCTTTTGCCTGGGCTAGAGTGCCGTGGCATCAGCCTAGCTCACAGCAACCTCAGACTCCTGGGCTCAAGCGATCCTCCTGCCTCAGCTTCCCGAGTAGCTGAGACTACAGGCACGTGCCACCATGCTCGGCTAATTTTTTCTATATATTTTTAGTTGTCCAGATACTTTCTTTCTATTTTTAGTAGACAAGAGGTCTCACTCTTGCTCAGGCTGGTCTCGAACTCCTGAGCTCAAACAATCCGCCCACCTCGGCCTCCCAGAGTGCTAGGATTACAGACATGAGCCACCATGCCCGGCCTGCTCAAACTCTTCTGAAAGGTGAGATAGGTGATCGTGCACCAGCTGGGAGGAAGAGGCCCTGGCTCAGCCTCTTTCAAAATCTCTGCTAATGTTTGAAACATGTCAAAAATCCCAGTGTCCACTGGACACCCCCATGATTCCAGTTTGGCTTTGAATGCAGCCTCTTTATCTGCCAACTTGAATGTAGTTGTCATTCTTCCCTGAAGTGACAGATTGAATTCATTGAGCAGGTTGAATATGTCACACAAGTAAGCAAGTTTTGTGACCCATTCTGTGTCACCAAAATGTGCCAATGGTGGCTGTTTCTCTAAAAGAAATCTGGAGTGGCTCTCATAACCCAAAAACTCTGGCCAGTGATCTGCCTTTAGAAAGCCATCTTACTTCTGTGTGTAAGAGAAGACGTGTGCTCTGTATCCCTCTCCTCACAGAGCTGCATGATAGATGTGAGTTAAGTACTTTAGTGTGGTTGATAATTTTAATCACATCCTGCAAAACATGTAGTTCAAGTGACATTTTTTGTGTAGCCAGCATTTCTGTATGCAAGACACAGTGTGTAGACTCACATTCAGAAGTGACCTCCTTGATCTGAGTAGTGAAACCAGAAAGCCGTCCATTCATGGCAGCCACTCTGTCCATGCATATAGTGAAACAAAATGACCAATTCAGTTTTCCTGATATGTAATCATTCAAAGACTTGAATTGTTCTGCAGCTGTGGCATTGGTTGGCAACAAAAGTGCACATAACGTATCCTCATGCACATTCTCCTGAAAAATATATTGCATAAAACAAGCAATATATTTTGTTGCCTTGTTGTCAACATCAATAGACTCATCAACCTGGATTATATTGCATGGTGACTCATTAATCCTCTCTAACAATTGTGCCTCAACATCCTATGGTATCTCCTCAATTTGTCTAGTTACGGTGCTAGCCAAAAGAGGAACATGTGCCATCTTTTGGCCAGCAGCCTCTCCTAAAAGTTCACGGCAAATGCCCTTAGCAGCAGGCAGGATCAACTCTGTACCAACAGTAAAGGGCTTCCTAGCTTCAGCAATGTGGTTAGCCACTAAGAATGATGCTCTCAGTGCAGACACAGTTGATGAAGTGGTGGCCTTCAATAATTGTTTCTGTTCTTTATGTTCACATGTCTTTCTTTTGAAAAACTCTGAAGCCTTGTCTTTCAGGGTGCTTGGTCTCCTTTTGGAGAAGCAGTTTTGAGGTTTCATAGCTTTGTTGGAAAGCCGGTCACTGCATATTATACAAAGTGGGCTTGGAGAATGTGAATCACCTGTTGCAACAAACCTGTAATTTAAGTAGGACTCTTGGTATTTTCTTTTAAATGTAGCTTTCATTTTGTTGGCAGTCTTAGAGTCTTCTGCTGTCTCATAATTGGGCCTTTCCCCCTTTTCAAAGAAGCTTTCCAGGGATGTTTGGTTTTTACTCATTTTTGCTAGGGTTAACTTGTGCGCTTACCAAAAACTGTGAATAAGACAGGTGTGCAGTGCGGGAAAGAGGTGCAGATGGAACTGGTAAATAAAATAATGGGCAGGACACATGCGGACTAAAATAGGTGTCAGATTCTGACTTAAAGCCTGTCACCAGATGCAGCTTGTCACTTGCCACTCACTGATAGAGTTTTGATATGAGTCTGTAAGCCATACATTTATTATGGTCTCTGTGCAGTCAAAGCTCTCTGCTAACGATACTCTGTATTTGCAGCGGCTCCCCAGCGCTAGCATCACTGCCTCAGCTCCATCTCAGATCATCAGGCATTAGATTCTCATAAGGAGTGTGCAACCTAGATCCCTCACATGTGCGGTTTACAGTACGGTTCTCACCCCTATACGAATTTAATGCCACCACTGATCTGACAAGAGGCAGAGCTCAGGCAGTGATGTGAGAGATGGGGCGTGGCTGTAAAACAGATGAAGCTTCGTTCGCTCATCCGCCACTCACCTTTTGCTGTGCTGCCGGTTCCTAATGGGCCATGGTCTGGGACTGGTCCACAGCCCGGTGTTGGGGACCATGGTTGTAAAAGTCCTCTGTTGGCCTCAACAGGTACTGATGAGAGTGGGGAGTGAGTTCAAGGCATGCTCACTACCAATCTTACTCTGCCAAATAACTCACCAGCAATCTTCCACCTAACTTCTTTCCATTGTTTTTCATTCCATCTGGCTTTAAGATATTCCGCTTGCTGAAAAACTCATTCTTTTCTTGCTCATTTAGGAACAATTGAGCATAATTTCACAAAACTAACCCTACATTATAATGGCATAGAATTATTACAGAGTAATGGAGATTGAATATTAATATCCTAAGGCAGGATCCCGAGACTTCACAAAGAGATGAGAGAGAGAAGGACTTATTACATTGCAGAGTCAGGGGACTTTGTTCAGCTCTAGGGGAGCAGGTAGCACCCTGAAATCTGCTCCATTATTAAACTTCACAGGGGTTTTGAGGAACACCAACGTTGAGTAGGACTGCCCCCAGGGTCTAGATTCTATAATGTAACTTTATTTTTGTTATGTTTTTCTTTTAAAATTCTGAACCATAAAAAACTGGACTGCTCAGAAAATTTATCGGCCCATGTCCCTGTGTGATAGCAATGCTAATTTCTTTATGCAGACTTAAATTCACTTTAAAGACAAATTCCACCCTTCTTATTCTTTCAGTTCCTTTAATGTCAGTTATATTAATTACTAAAAAATTATAAAAAGGAATAGTCTGAGAATATGATTCAGTGATAATCTTTAAAAAACCCAGGAGATTTTTGCTTTTGGTACATAATAAAGGAAGATATATTGGAAAACAAGGATCTGATGTGTAAACTATAAGAAAGACTAAATTCATTGTATGATTTTCCTGGCTTGATTTTTACAAATTGAGATTCCTTGTTTTCAAATCTGCCTGTAGAAGAAGTTAAATTCATGGTTTGATCATCAGTGTTGCTGTTCTCCTGGAGTTGAGACTGTCAGGATGTCCTTACAGTAGAACAGGTTTTAGGTGCTCACACGGTAGTGATATTCATTGGGGGTTGGGGGGTTGGGGGTGGGTAAACTCACAACTAATGGACACGGTGAGCATTGTAGTGGGGAAAGGGCATGCCTCAAATCATGGCTTGCATGCGGCAAAGTCATAACATGTAACCAAAAGGTTTCTACCCCCATAATATCCTGAAATAAAAAAAAAAAAAAGGAGGGAATGGGCTGTGTAATGTGTGCTGTTGATGCCAGAGTGTAGGAGAAGCTTGAATGTGCTTAGCATTTCAGGAGTCTTGGAAACTTGGAAACTTGGCTGTGTGGAGTTCGATGGTCTTACCAACTGCATTAACAAGGCTAATTTTCTAAAAATTTGAAGACTGTTGAAGAACAATTACCTTTAAAGCATCACGAGAAAGCCTGTTAGAAAACAATTTTAGACCTCACTCCAAAACTAATGAATCAGAATCTACTTTTAAATAAGATCGCCAGATGATTTATGTGCACATCAAAATCTGAAAAGCACTGTTTAAATGGGTTCTTAAAATCACATTTTTTCCAATAACCATCAGTGGCAGAAGCATGTGTCTGTGTTGGAGTGAAAAGATCCCTTACTTCAGTGTTTCTCAAAATTGGCCGTTCACTGGAATTACCTTCAAATGAGACCTGCAACAATCTTCTAAGGAACTTCACCTTGTTTGCTTAATTAGCCTTTCACACAGTAAGCAAAACCTCATTTTCCCGTGTTTTAAGAATATGGTTTATTACCTGACAGAAGGAAAATTTTAATTAAATTTAACTTTCCTTTTGGCATATACATTTTACTATTTTTGTTCAAATGTAATTCTTTTCCTATAAGTTGCTGAAGGCACTTGGAAAATCTTAGTTAACAAGCCTTGATTCTCATGACACATCACTAGAGATTTTGAAATAGAGAGTATATTAGTCTGTGGCTTAAAACACAGCTATTTATTGTCTCACAGTTCTGGAGACTAAAATTTAAGATCAAGGTGCCATCAGGGTTGATTTCTGGTGAGGCCTTTCTTAGCTTATGGACAGCTACCTTCTTGCTGCATCTATCCTCACGTGGCTTTGTCTCTTGGTACATGCTGACAGCTAGCAGGCTCTGTGTCTCTTCTTCTTCTTAGAAAGACATCAGTCATTTAACCTTAATTACCTTCTTTAAGGCCCTATCTCCAAATATAGTCACATTGAAGGTTAGGGTTTCAACACATGAATTTTCAGGGACACAATTCCATCCTTAACATAGAGGATAAAATTAATAGGTCAAAAAAACTGCACTGATGCTTTACAGTAATTTCTCTATCCATTTACAAAATTCATGTGGCTGTACAAAAGAGATGAAAATTCCAGAGGTAAAGATTTATATTGGAAAATATTTTGTATAAATCAGGGTCTCATATCAATTGGAAGCCCTTGGCTAACTATTAGGACTACGTGAAGCCATAAACAAGTGGGGGAAAGCTGTTATAATTTCCCTTGCTATAACTTTTCTTTATTTTGTGAGTTTTTTTTATCTCAGGAATTATTTTTCTCAACACTGAGATATTTCTAGATCATGATAGTCACAAGAATAGATTTATGGACTATGATCAGTATTTTGTATGGCAGTCATCACATTGTAAACTACACTAAAATTTTAAAGCCATCTGAAAGAGTTGGGCAGAGAGAGCTTCGTCTCAAACTTCTGCACAAATTATAAGTTCCAATTCACTACTTCTATGGTATTTATGTAATTCACAAAGCACTATCACAAATATTATTATTTGAAGCTCAAATTATCCCCAAGAGATAGGGAGAAAAGCATATCTTTATTTTTACAAAAAATAAATAGCTTTCCTAATTAGTGGAAACAAAATTGAAACCTAGTTTTTTCAACTACAACCCCAGAATTTCTTAGAGCACACTTATGTATATTTTACTAATGCCTTTCCATTCAAAAGTTTGTTGCTTCTTCAATTTCTTAAGCTTTCTACCTAATTCCAAAAGAAAAAATATGATAAAAAATATATTGGCATTTTATTATAATTACTCAAATAATAATTGTTATTTCTCTTCTAGAAGAAAATGGAATTATCAAAATTGAGATCTAGAATCCAGCCAGTTTTAAGGAGGCTTAATATTCTTAACCCTACTTCATTTATAGTATTCTTTATGAATTGCAACCATATGTAAATCCTCCACTTAAAATTCTTCCATGTTCACCTTATATCTACATCTAGAATAAGATTCACTCTCATTAGAAACATAAATAAGATGTGGACCTGTTATTGAGCCACAGTTGGTTTTGGCCTAGGTCCAGTTACTCTTTACACCAATATCCAATTACTGTGACAATGAGGATTACCAAGGAAGAAAGGAATTTTTAACACACCAGGTGTCCTATTGGGAGAACAGAAGAAGCTGCCTCAAATCTGTCTCTCTGACTAACAGAGATCATGGGCTTTTTACGAAAGGGTCACTTGCTTTGAGGCAGGTTTAGGATGACGGTGAGTCTTGGCATGAGAAAGTCTGCGCTGGGGTCTTCAGATTCTCAATTCCTTTGTATTGCAGAAAATCCATCACTTCTTGGAAATGACTCAAAAGGTCAAGTTGTTAAGATAGAGGATTATTAAAAACATATAGAAGTCACTGAAAATTGTTCATGGAGACAATTACTACTCCCTCCTTCTTTTTAGTTCATTCCTCAATCTTGAGGAACCAGAATGCCAAGCTATCTGGCTGCTTCCTGCTGAAATAGGATGTACTTGGAGTATGAGGAAGAACAACAATGTTTCTGCCATTGACAGAGAATTCCAAGTAGACAGAAAAGGTAGCAGAGACAGAGAGCTTAACAGACTCCACAATTACATACCACACACCAATACAGGTAAGCACTCAATATGAAGAGAATTATAGAGGTTCAAACAAATGAACTTCAGTTCAACTAATAAGCCTAGGGAATGCCAGATCAAAAAAGTTAGGTTATTTTTCACTCTTACAAATGTTTGGGGGCTTATCCAACCCAAAACAAACAGAAATTCCCTTGAAATTCCTCAAATTGAAAGAGACATTGCCCACTACATGGTACCTTCAAATAACACTCACCTGTCCAGATGCAATGGTCAAAATCCAAAGGTCTTTTCTTCCTGTCTTCAGAGGCAATGAGGAGGTAATCACAAAAGCACTGGAGGCCAGTGACAATAGAGCTGGTGAGAGAGTCCAAAGTCACCCTCTGGTAAATATGGCCAGGCAGCTTTTAAGGGAAGCTTTTAGTCTCTCCCCACTCCACAGCCACTGAACCATGAGCAATGCCATCCCAGATAAGCTCCTATAATTGTTATCAAAACCTCAAGGGGATTTCAGCTTAGGTCCAATCACTTGTCACACAAAAATCCAATTATTGAGACAAAAAGGATTGCCAAGAATAAAAGGAATTTTTAATATGAAAGACATATTGTTGGGTGAATGGCAGAAGCTACCTCAAATCTGCTTCTCTGACTAACAGAGATCATGGGCTTTTTAAGGAGGAACCACGTGCCTTGGATAAGTCAAGGTGATAGTGAATCTTGGCATCAGGTAGTCTGCCCTGGGGCCTTCAGATGCTCAACTGCTCTGTCTTGCAGAAAATCCATCATTTCTGGGAAATGACTCAAAAATTCAAACAGTTAGTTAAGGGAGAAAATTATAAAAAACTTACAGAGGTCATTGAAATTTGTTCTTGGAGCCAGTTTCAGGCCTTGTCTGCCTCTTAAGCTTTGTCATTTTTGTGCTCCAGCCCTGATATTTTTCAAAACCAACATGATTTTTCATACCCCAATACCTAATCATCCTTCAAGAATCAACTCCAATTTCACTCACATTTGAGAAGTGTATCCTCGGGTTTCACAAGAAGAATTCAATTGTGTTTTCCTCTCTGCTCTCTTAACAACAATTATTATTTAAATTTTTTAAAAAATTTTTCTCTCTCTCACCTTGTGAAAAGGTCCAGGAAGCCAGACACTCTGTTCTACGCCTCTTAATATTCCAAAACATTATCCTAGGTACTTAATAAATGTTTGTTAAGCAAACCAATCAATGAATGAACTTGAACAGTGATGCAGGCTAGGTATATAGAGGCAAAATATTGTTAAGAGGTGAAAGAATGGACTTTAGAATCAGATCTATGTTTGAATCTCACTTTTGATATTCATTAGCTAATACTAACCATGGAAAAATTACTTTATCTCTCTCATAATGTTATCCGTATAATAGAGATATGCGAAGGAGTCTAAGATGCTTAATGCAATGCCTAAGTATTCCACATATGTTAGCACCATTTTAATTGCAATAATAATAAATTTTACTGAGAGAATGCCTAACATAAATATAGTTGGTATATAGAAACTCTAAACAAGAGTTATAGGCCAAAGATATTACCCAAGGATATAGAGAAAAGTTTTACATGGTGTGTTATATTATAATTCTTTGGGAAACTGCTACCCCAGCAGATAGCTCTGCCTTTATGCTGCATGCGATGGCATCAGAAAGACCTGAGGTGAAGCCAAGCAGCAAATGGAGCTGATTTTGTAAAAGAAAAACAAAAAAGGGAAGAAAAATAAAAAAAAAATACTATTAACTAGCTCTAATCAAAATCAAAGTGTGATCTTTATGAAATTATAATGTGTTACTACTGGTCACCAATGAACTTTACAGTTATAAAGTCCCACAAAGCTAGTGGTCACAGCTAGGTTAATTTTATTTAATAGAAAGCATACAACATATTTATTAAGCTGAATTCTCCTCATCATCAATCATCCTCTACCCCCCATCAACAAAATTCAGTTTTTAAGCCCCTTTCTGAGATGCTATGTAAAGAATTATACCCTTTATGAGAGCTTCAGATATTCTTAGAAAATTAACAATCTCTGAAAGGATACACAGAGACTATTGTGTTTGTCTCTATTTTAGAAAATTAAAATCATTGCCATCAATGTTGGTTAACAGTGTCCTTTGTATTGTTTGACAATCTCAGCTTTGTAAATGTAACAAAACTTCAATACAAGTTGTGATATTTCATTCTGTAATTGTAGCTGGACTGGTGCTTAATAAACTTCAATGTTTTACTTTTTAAAAAGTATTTGCTAGCAAATTAATGCTATAAATCGAATTTTAGTTTAGAAATTGTACATATTTGAGAGACTATATTCACTAAAAGAAATTTAAAATATTCACTCCTGTATGGTCCGCAATCAGAGCTGGTCAATCCTATCACAATTCACTCAATATCAGTCTTTGACAATTCTCTACTTGGAAATACTACTAATTAGTCAAACAGATGATGTTACCGCTTACCCTTGAGAAAACACACATATACACACAACACACACACACACACACAAACTGTACACTCAAATCACATGAAATAATTTTGTACATTTAAAGGTTATCAGAAAAATATTCCACAGTTAGAGAAAGGCTTCTAAATTATTTGCAACACAAATACATTTTAGACCGTAAACACAAGCGTGCCAACTAAACCAATTCATTTTCTTGACGTGCTTTAACTACACTGAAAGGGCCCTGAATTGCAATCTTGAATGTATTCATATTCTCATTTTCCAAGAGAGCAGGCAGTCCCTGACCTGTGGTGGCTCTGCCATTCAGGGCTCTGGGTGGCGTATGGACAGATTGGCCTGGGCTGGGGGTCTCAGTACCTGGTTCAGCTTCCCTAAGGCCAGGAAAGGGCCTGGCCTCTGAACCCCAATTCATATACAAGACCTTCTTATCAGTGCTCTAAGGCCAGAAGAAGTCTTGCCTTTAGGCTGCGTCTGCTTTCAGCTCTGACATATTCTCCCCAGCTTTTACACAGCCAGGCTGTAGGCACGTGCTTGAAACCTGGCATGGGGCAAGGAGTAGCAGGATCGGGGAGAGATGACCACAGAGGCGGAATCAACCCAGATTACCGTCAGCCATTTTTCCAGTCACGTTTTAAAAGTAAGTCAGAAGACAGTGATGAGTTTTGAGATAAGACTTTCATAATTGGAATACATTAAAAATCACTGAATGCTCCTTAAAAAGACAAATGACAGTAATAAATCAATCTGAGAACAAGAAGGCAGAACAAATGG
>CAUYSK010011433.1:0-94833 GCA_963575035.1 Avahi laniger | reverse complement strand
GGAACTAGGGTGTTCTGAAGGAAACCTGGTTAAATACGTGACATGTATATTCTTCTATCTCATTAAAGTAGAATAAATATAATTAAAACATTCATGACTTAAGGATTGTATAATGCAGCATTTCCTTTGGTGTGGGAAATGAATTAATGGTTCTGTGTTGTTTTTTTTTTGTTTGTTTTGTTTTTTGAGACAGAGTCTCACTTTGTTGCCCTGGCTAGAGTGGGTGCCGTGGTGTCAGCCTAGCTCACAGCAACCTCAGACTCCTGGGCTCAAGCAATTCTACTGCCTCAGCCTCCCGAGTAGCTGGGACTACAGGCATGTGCCACCATGCCCGGCTAATTTTTTCCTATATATTTTTAGTTGTCCAGATAATTTCTTTCTATTTTTAGTAGAGACGGGGTCTCGCTCTTGCTCAGGCTGGTTTCGAACTCCTGAGCTCAAAAAACACCTCGGCCTCCCAGAGAGCTAGGATTACAGGCTTGAGCCACCGCACCCAGCCGTTTTTTGTTTTTGTTTTTGTTTTTTATTCGCACTAGAAAGGAGAACTGGTATCACCCAGCAGGGAGAATTCTAAATAATCAAATTATAGGACACACTGGTCATACCGAGTACTAGTGACAATAATCAAACATCGCTCCGAATTTATATTATATATTTTAACTTTTCATTTTAATTTCTGCAGAGCCCTGCTTATTCTAAGTACTTTACAAATATCTATTGACTAAAGTTGTTTACTGAATTATATACTTGGGGTAAGTTAAATTATGTAGCTTTCTTAGGAATGCCATACTTTCGAAGTTTGCTCTCAGAGAGGCGACTGAGCAGGATCAGATTGAGGTATTTAGAGACCAAATATTGACAAAATGTAGGTGCCCCTTCTGGTGGAATTTCAAATAAAAACAACTCTAAGACATTAAAATAATCCTGAAGATGACCCCAATCATTTAAAGAAAATGGGAAAAATAGCATGTTAAACTTTTTTCGAACGATTTCCCCCCCCTAGATGATACTATGAGCACATGCTCATTTTGCCCACCTGCTCTGAGGCTTCCAAAAGAAGCCCTACTATTAAGAACCATCTTCCAAAATAATTTGTTCATGTGTACATTCATTCCTGTGTTCTATTCCTTCTTCACCCCTCACCAGCTCTGACCTTGGCTTTACCATTGTTGTAGTTGGACTTCTTTACGTAGCCCACACATTTTAATGTTTCTAATTCCACTTCCCAGTATTTCGATTCTGGCCATGCTCTGGCTTTTCAAGCACTGGATTTTGTCTCTCACGTTAAATGCCAACCCATTCTTGATTTTGTGTTTCCTGCCCCCACTTTAGATCTAAGGCCTCATAGCAGCAATGTTCTTTCATTGACTAAATGTGAAAATCTACAGCAAATCAAAGCAACATCCTTGTGAATTTTTCACATTACCACTGCCTACTGATTAAAACACTTCATGGCATGGACTTGCCAACAGGAAGATGCTTTTTTGATATTTAAGAAGTTATTGAGCTTCTATTACCACATTAAGATGAAATTGAATTTGGTATCTACTGCTCTTGCTTGCTCGGCCTTCTTCAAATCCTTGTGGTAGTGGTGGGACTGTTGAATTCAGTCTCCCCTTCTCCCAGTCTCAGTTAAGAGAAAAGCCGATCAAACTCTCTTTCCTGGGAATCTGAATCTCTAATGAAGTCCAAATGATGAAATTTATTCCATTGCCAGTTTGTAAAAGAAATTATCCATGTGTTCCTGCCTGGGATTTCCAGAGCTGTTTTGTTTAAATCTTTTCAATACCCAGTTTTAGTTGTTCAATTTTTCCTTTGCGTATACAAGCTACGCTATATCTTTTCAATAAAATCCTTTTTGTTTTCCTTTCTGTTGCAGGCAACTGAAGAAATTTAACCAAAACAAAAAGATTTCCTTTAATTTTTACCATTGACATATCTCCTTCAAGTGTCAGAGCTGTGCTTAATCTCCAAATGCCAATGAGCATTGAGAATAGAGTCACATTCAGAACGGGTCAATACATATATTGACAAGGGAGACTTTGTAGTTATCTCAGGAGTCAAGAAGTTTCAAGATCACTTCTATACATTGTCTATGCAATTTATACATAAACAGTGATCAGAAGTCTCTTTGAGAATCTTTGAAGATAATATTGCATTCCTAATTATATAATCATGTATGCAATTATGGATTTTTCAATATATGGTATATTGCAACATTTTTTTCTATGCTTAAAAGTCCTGTACTTTCTACAATATGCCAAATTATATTGTTTATTACCTATAAGCATAGAAGTAACAGCAATAATCATAATGGAAAAGATCAGCAGATGTAATTACTTTAAAATTTTAAAATTCTAGACATCAAAATAAAATATTCAAACCTTTAGATTTAACAATTCTGCTTTTGGAAATCTATTCTCAGATCATAATTCCAAAAACAAAAGTTCATTGAAATATTAGGATGAGTTTGCAAATAACCTAAATATTCAACAATAAGGAGGGTGATATATTAATAGTTATTTGTGATACCGTGAAATACATATTTGGTTTTCCTCCAGTCCCAGATTCCTGGTATATGACCTCTAAAATCCTTGGAATCTAAAAGCGCTGTCTTTTTGATAGCTTCTGGAAGAGGGCTGGTCACTGGAAAGACAAAGTCTTGATTAGAGGATTGAGATTTTCAGCCCCATCCCTCCAACCTCCAGGGAGGGGAGAAGGGCTGAAGGTCAAGTTGATCACCATTGGCCAATGGTTTAATCAGTCACGCTATTTAATAAAGTTTTCATGGAAACCTAAGAGTTCTGGGTTCAGGGAGCGTCCACATAGCTGACCACGTGGAAGTTACTGGAGGGTAGCACACCAGGGAGGGCATGAAAGGTCCATGCTTACTCCCCCTTAAGTCATCCTCAACATGGATTTTGGAAGGACAGCTGGAGTTCGCATCTCCATCACCCTCTTAAAAGACTTTGAGCAAGTTACCTGACCAATCTGTGCCATGATACCTTCATTTGTAAAATGATGATAAAAATAACACATAATGCTATGATATGAGATTTAAATGTGTTATTATTATATGTGTAAAATTTTTATTATAATGCCTGAAACAAGCATTAAAAAAAGACAAAAATTACATATGTTATGTGATCATAACTTTGCTTTAAAAAAAAATAGAATACATTTGTAACCCTAGGGAGAATTCATTAAGTTTTAACAATTGTTTAAATGGATAGTGGAATTGTGGCTGATTTTTCCCCACCGGATTTCTTTATTAAAAAAAAAATTAATGAGACATTTTACAGTGAACAATAATCTTTCAAAAATAAGAATTCCTTGAGTCACTTTTTATACCAATCAAATCTTAACTGCATAAAAGTACCTGTATGCTCATGTAACTTCATTTGGAGTTAAGAGGGTGGCACTTAGAGAAGCTTAGAATTCAATCCATCCATGGAGTTTTCTCTCTAGAAAACACTTCTTTAGGGGAAAATCACATTGTTATTATTCCCAAAGTAATTATGTCATTTTATATGTTCACAGGCACGCATTGGTTAAAAATCAAAGTTTGACGACTTTACATTAATTTTAATACAAAAAGCATGTTAAAGGAATGTAGCACATGCCAGGCTACTCAGTGTAACCTAATGAGGATCTCACTTTCTTGGGCAGACACCAATCATCCTTGGTCAAGATCCACGTTAATTTTCAGAGAAGCTTTTAGGGGAAAGATTTTCTGATTTGGAAAACACTTCAAAAGAACTTAAAGTGCTCCCAGGTCTATTTGAAACCTCATTTGCAATGATCAGAGCTGTGTACCAGCTATACTATGATTTCTGATAATGGGTTCTGCATTAATTTCTGTTGTTTCAGGAATTTATGTAGATAAAGCTCATCTAAGCTTGTCAGTCTTATCAGCCTGAGATGGTTAGGGAGTTAGATGCAGACTAATTGGGATGCTTAAAGATGGGCTGTAGGAGGAGAAAGTCCTACCTAACCTACCCAGTAGGAACAGCTATGCTGAGTCCTTGGAAGGTATCTAGTATCTTACCTACTGTGATTGGTTTGAAGTTGTGTTTGCCAATGAAGCTGTACTAATTTTCTTTGTTTCAATTAGTTTTGTTCCAAGAAGACCAAGATAAAAGGCACATTGGTGCTTTTTTCCAAAGGTTGTTTGCTTCTTCCTATTATCTCTTTTCACACGGAAATGTCAATAAAAAAGATAGAGATCAGGGAGTAGAGAGTCTTCTATTGTGATCCTTGGCTCAAGGGCAAAGATTCCCACGAATTAAAGGGGCTATTAGAGAACTGCCTGGGAGGCAAACAGTGTTGACCACCAGGCCCCTATATTTTTCTGAAGGATAGGACGGTACAGTACTGCATTCTTAGTGATGCATGTTGAAACCTAGGATTCTTACCTATGTGCCCCACTTTTTCTCTATGTGCCTAATATTTTCTGTGAATCTGCCTGATAACTCCAGTCAGTGCTTTGGTATGGATATAGTAAAGAGAGCTAAAGTTTATATTCAATAATATTCCTAAGATCATGGTCCTGCTCTTTTTTTTCTGGTCTTACCTTACCCTTATTCTACAAAGAATTCTTTTCACCATAGAATTCCATTCCCATCGTGCTCATTGACATCTTATAAATATAGACCAGACTGCTAAATAAATATCAACTGATGCTCTAGATTTCCAGTAGTATCACTGGCCCACTAACCCCCTTTTTTGGATCATTTTTCATTATTTCGGTTGTTTGTGTGAACAATGCCTGAACAATGTTATTCCCATTGAATACCTTGCTTTTCTGCTAAGTAGGATTTCATTTTTCAGCTCCTTAATTTACATTTAATCCTTGTGTCTTTCTGTCTTATCAAACTGTTCTGCAATAACATCCTAGCCCTTCCTTGACAACTTGCAATCAGCTAAACTTCAAATCCTGAAGTTTGAATCCCATACAATGACATATGTGAAATGAAATTTTGCAATAAAATTTAAAAAATGAAACTTAATGTAACCTAATAGCATCTCTTGAATCTATACCTTCAGTTGTTAATAAGCCACATCAGTGAGGAAATTATTCCAATGATTGATTATGTATGTTCTAACTCAATTTTAATTTGTTAAAATCCATAAATAAGAATCTTTTAAGACATACATACATAACAGCTTCTCAATTGTCATGCATGTTTTTAAATCAGAAGAATAGAATTATTATTGAAATATGTGCATGTAATTTAGATCACATAAATCTTAGCAAATTAAATTTCCTATGTATTGTAGGAAATACTGAGTTATTTTATATCCTTCAGTAGAAGTTTTGTTAATTGATCTCCACTTAATTCCCAAGCAATAGAATTAATGCTGGCTAATTTAAAGAGAAAAGCAATTTATTGAAAGGATATCAAACAGAAACTTGAACAGCCAGGCTCTGAAAATATACAAAGAAAAGAACACTGGAATGCCAATTTAACCAAATCAGGATAATATTTCAGGCATTTTGAAACTCTGAACACTCTGATGTTGTGCATTCATGGGGACACTGATATTCAAAACTGCAGGTACCTTCTATTTCCAGGCTGTAAACACTGCAACCTTTACTGTAAGTAATTTCCCAGTTATCCTTAGTCTTAGTATCATCCTTCTGAAAGTCAGAGTCCTGAGAAGGAGAGATTATCTGATTCTGAGTCAATTCTGCCTTGGTTCCCAGTATTCAAAGAGAGACTGGAGCTTCCTCTTTGGTTTTAATAGGGAGAGGTGGAAGGAGGGGCTGTGCCTTTCACCAAGACTCACACAAAGGTTTCCCCCACCTAAAAAAAGTATATAGATACTGAGCTACCAAAAAAAGGTGAATTTCCATCCAAGTAATTATACTTACTCAGTCCATTCGTTTTCCTTTCAAACAAAACTTTCCAAGTTTATACCCAAGGGATTTAATTTTGACAAATTATAATTATAAATGTTTTTATATTTCCTATTAGTTCTCCAACAGAAGAAAAAGCTTTACATATATACACATTTAAAAGGAAATATAGGAGGGAAATCAGTTTGCAAATCCATTTCAAGGACAATTTAAAGAGAATATGAGAGAAATTCTTCTGCTGCCAATGGCTATTAAGTAATTCAGATCACACTTCATTAAAATCATCCAGAAAAAAATCATTTTTTATTTTTTGAAAGCATCAGACAAGTTATAAGATAACAGGAAAAAAACAAATGAGGGCCAATGAAAGGACACAGGCTGAGGAGGGGATGATACTGGCAAGTAGGGTCCCATTTACTCAGACGGTGATTGGTAAATGAGAGGGGGCTGATTTGAGGCTGAAAGCTGACAAACAGTTTTGATAGATTGTGGAGCTGAAAGGCAAGGATTGGAGTCCAAAGCTTGTCAATAAACAAAGCCCAGATAAACCACCATCACATTGAGTTGGGAATCTCAAAAGGCTTCTGCCTAGTAGAAGGTTAACCAAAAAGATGGAATGTAGTTCAGCTTCAAATTATCTCAGTCCAAGAAATTGTCTTAAGGTAATCCAGGTAGCTAGTTGTTACATGCTATTTATGATATCAAACATAAGTGCTCTCCTAGACTTCAGAATATTTCCATGTGTATTTGTTTTAAAATCACCATCTTTTCTATTCACAAGGAGATAAAAGACCAGACTAGGAATTTAGGGAGAGGCCTAGAACAATAAAAAAGAAAGAAAGTCTAGGACTGAAGTATAAAATCACAGAAGTAGAAAGTTGGCTCATGAGTTTACCAGCATATTAAACAAAACTGAAGAAAAACTTAGTGGATTACAGGATTGGAAGATAGGTCAGAAGAAAATACCCAGCAAATAGGACAGAGAGACAAAAGGATGGGAAATATAAAGGATAGAGTAAAGAGACCAAAAGGATAGTCACTAGAAAGATATGTCTATTTTTTAATGAATATAGTAACATTGTTTTAAAGCCAAAATTAATAATATACTGTAATCAAAACCACAACAGGGTTTCGGCTTAGGTCAAGTTGCTCATCGCACAATGATCCAATTACTGAGACAACGAGGACTGCCAAGGAAGAAGGGAATTTTCAATATGACAGATGTCTTCTCAGGAGAATGGGAGAAGTTGCCTCAAATCCATCTCTCTGACTAATGGAGATCATGGACTTTTAATGGAGGGGCCACGTGCCTTGGGACAGGTCATGGTGTAACTAACAAGGGGCTATGTGCCTTGGGGACAGGTGTGGGGGACGGTGAATCTTGGTGTTAGGAATTCTGCCCTTCAGAATCTTAGCTCCTTTGTCTTGCAGAAAATCCACCATTTCTAGGAAACAACTCAAAAAGTCAAGTAGTTAGCTGAGGGAGAGATTATAAAAACATATAAGGGCCATTGAAAACACACAGGGGTCACCGAAATTTGTGCATGAGACTGGTTACAACACAACGAGAAATAGAAAAATCTAAAATTATGAGAGATTTTTAACAAAATTCTCTCAGTAACCAATTTATCAAGCAGGCACATATAGAAAGTTTAAACAATTTAAAATACGGGATTGGCAAACTTGGCCTAATGGAATAACCATGGAATGTCGCATCCAACATCTGCAGATTATACTTTTCTTTTCAAGCATATGAAACATTTTTTAAAATTGACCATAATCTGGCAATAAAACAAATCTAAGCAAATATCTAATATGTTCTCGAAACACAGTGAAATTAATCTACAAATCAATTTTTAACAAAAAGTAACTAGAATAGCTCATATGTTCAGAAATTAAGAAATATTCTTTTAACAAATTCTATGAATTCATAGAATTAAAATGTCTGCTATTGTCAGGTTTGGCAATCTTTTTCTGTGCTCTTGTTCCTTGGTGTACTCTTGGCTGAAGAATGGCCAGACACACCAAAGTAAGGCAAGCATGAGATGAAATTTATTGAGGGGGAGCAAGATGGACTTATTGAGCAAGAGCAAGATATCAGTTTATAGAGCAATATACATATACCACAGATGATGCCCTGAACCCTTGTCTTAGCAAAAAAGAGCTCGGTCGTGGTCTGTGTCTTGTTTTATAGTTTCCAGATAAGGACCACCCTGTGGTTCAGATGTCATCATGAAACCACTTTGATGGACAGTTGGGAGTTATGTGACCTGAGTCTTACTACACGTGTAGATCTCCCATGAGCCTCTCTGAAAGTCAATTGGTGAGGGGGTGAACTGCAATGTAGATTTAAGCTAATGACATGATAATTAGCCTTAGGTTGTCCTAAGTCACTTTCCAGACTCTATTGTACCTATGCCACTTGGTCTGTGGGCTACAGGGTCCTCTGCATTCTTTTGCAGTTGACGTGCTAAGTTCTGATTGGTAGATTTGTAGGGTTTTCCCTCTTTCCCCAGGTATGGCAGTGGCCCACCGTGTCCCTGGGAGGGGCCAGAGATCCCTAGCTATCTCTGTCACCATCTCTATTCAACATTATTCTAGAGATTATCATCAAGGAAGTCAAGCCAGAAAAAGAAATAAAATGTAAATGGTGTAGAGTGAAAGACATAAAATTGTCATTATTTTTATATGATAATTGTATTTGTATAAAATCCAAAAGAATATGAAGATGAATTATTGGAATTAACAAGTGAGTTTAGCAGGACAAAATCATATAAAAATCAATTGAATTGCTATAAATCAACAAAAAAGGACTAGAAAATTTTTAAATACAGACACAATTTATAAACTTTTGAACTTCTAAGAACAAAATATGTGCATGACCTTTATACGGAAAACTATAAATATTATTAGAGAAATTAAATGGTGAGATATTCCCTATCTAGACCCTTGCTGCCCAAAGTGTGGTCCACTGATTAGCAGCATCATCATCATACCTGGGAGCTTATAGGAAATTCAAAATGTTGGGCTCCATCCCAGACTTAACAGAATCTGAAACTGTTCAGTTGGTGCAAAAGTAATTGCGGTTTTAGCATTGTTGAAATTTGCCATTTGATATTGGAATACATTCTTAAATAAATGTGGTTGTTATACATCATTGTAATGCATATTTCTCATTTTATATTTTTTGCTAATGACTTATTACTTGCTGTTTATTTATATTTATTTTAGACTATGGAAATGATGTTATACAAAAAGCAAATTCAAGCGATTTTCTTATTCAAGTTCAAAATGGGTCATAAAGCAGCGGAGACAACTCGCAATATCAATAATGCATTTGGCCCAGGAACTGCTAACAAACATATACTGCAGTGGTGGTTCAAGAACTTTTGCAAAGGAGATGAGAGCCTTGAAGATGAGGAGCACAGTGACCGGCTATTGGAAGTTGACAGTGACCAACTGAGAGCAATCATCGAAGCTGATCCTCTTACAACTACACGAGAAGTTGCTGAGGAACTCAATGTCAACCATTCGACATTTGAAGCAAATTGGAAAGGTGAAAAATCTCACTAAGTGGGTGCCTCATGAGCTGACCGAAAAAAAATTGTTTTGAAGTGTCATCTTCTCTCATTGTATGCAAAAACAATGAACCATTTCTTGATCAGATTGTGACATGCAACAAAAAGTGGATTTTATACCAAGAAGAAGCTCCAAAGCACTTCCCAAAGCCAAACTTGTACCAAAAAAAGGCCATGGTCACCGTTTCGTGGTCTGCTGCCAGTCTGATTCACTACAGCTTTCTGAATCCCAGAAAAATCATTACATCTGAGAAGGATGCTCAGAAAATTGATGAGATGCACCCAAAACTGCAATGTCTGCAGCTGGTAGTCAACAGAAAGGGCCCAATTCTTCTCCATGACAACATGTGACCGCACTTGGCATAATCAACACTTCAAAAGTTGAACGAATTAGACTATGAAGTTTTGCCTTATCCACCACATTCACCTGACCTCTCGCCAACCACTTCTTCAAGCATTTCAACAACTTTTTGCAGGGAAAATGCTTCCACAACCATCAGAATGCAGAAAATGCTTTCCAAGAGTTAGTTGAATTCTGAAGCACAGATTTTTGTGCTACAGGAATAAACAAACTTATTTGTCATTGGCAACAATGTATTGATTGTAATGGTTCCTATTTTGATTAATATAGATGTGTTTGAGCCTAGTTATAATGATTTAAAATTCACAGTCTGAAACCACAATTACTTTTGCACCAACCTAATATATTTTATAAAGACCCTGTAATGAGAACAACATAGTAAGTTTGCTGCCTAGAAGAACCCTACACCCAAATGGCTCGGTGGCTGGAGACAGGAACTTAGAGGCATCTCTCCTGCCTAGCAAACTAGGCTCTCTACTTTCCCACTACTTTTTATAAGTGGATGATTCAGGTATTTGCCTGGGAACTTAAACTGACCCGCACCTATGCCCTTTCATATACTTCTAGTTGCCATGCATCTGTACATTCTCTCTCTTTTTTTCTCTCCCTGACTCTTTATTCCTGCCTTCCTTGACCTGGAGACAAAGAACTGCTCTCCTGACTCATGTGTACTTCCTGCCCAGGATCTTTAAGTAAAAATCTTTGAACATATTTCCTGTTGCAGTAGTGTAATGAATTTGTACCTTCCATGTGAAGAAGCAGGTGCTATCCTAGACCAGGTTTTCCCCAGGAGTCAGGTGGAGGGGGAAACACAGGGTTGGGCTCCCAGTGCCAGAGCAATGGGCTCTTATAGGCTGTATCCCATGAGTTTTGGTATGTTGTGTTTCAATTTTTTTTTTGTCTCAACATATTTTTAAATTTTTCTTTTAATTCTTCATTGACTCATTGATTATTCAGGAGCATGTTGTTTAATTTCTATGCATTTGTGAATTTTCCTAGTTCCTTCTGTTATTGTTTTCTACTTTTATACCATTATCATAAAATGCACTTGGTATGATTTGTCTTCTTAATTTTGTTAAAACTTGTTTGTGGCCTAATATTTGTCCATTTCTGAAAGTGGAGTGTTGAAGTTCCTACTGTTATTGTATTGCAGTTTCTCTCTCCCTTCAAATCTATTAATATTTGCTTTATATATTTAGGTACTCCAATGTTGTATGCATATATGTTCATAATTATTATATGTTTTTGCTGAATTAACCTCTTTATAGTTATATAATTACCTTCATTGTCTCTTTTTAAAGTTTTTGACTTAAAGTCTATTTTATCTGATATAAGTATAGCTACTCCTACTCTCTTTTTGGTTTTCATCTGCATAGAATATCTTTTATTGCATCCCTCCACTTTCAGTTTATGTGTGTCCTTACCAGTGAAGTGAGTCTTTTGTAGGTAGCATATAGTTAGTCTTGTTTTCTTTTTAATCCATTCAGCTGCTGTATGTCTTTTGATTGGGGTATTTAATATATTTAATTCAAGGTAATTATTGATAGATAAAGATTTACTACTGCTATTCTGTTAATTGTTTTCTAATTTGTTAATTGTTATTTTGTTACTCCTTTGTTCCTTTCTTCCACTCTCGCTGTCATCCTTTGTGGCTAAGTGATTTTCTCTAATGGTATGTTTTGATTCCTTGCTTTTTATTTTTTGTGTATCTGTGATAGGTTTTTGATTTGTGTTTATCATGAGGCTTATAAAAAATTTTATAGTTATAACAGGTAATTTTAAGCTAACAACTTAACTTTGATCACAAAAAACAAAAAAAACAAACAAAAAACTATGCTTTTACACCACCCCCCCAACACTTTGAATTTTTGATATCACAATTTACATCTTTTTATCTTGCATATCCCTTTACAAATTATTGAAGCTATTATTATTTTTAACAGTTCTGACTTTTAAACTTCATACTTAAGATATAAGTGATTTACACAACATCATTACAGTATTAGAGTACTCTAAATTTGACTGTGAACTTACTTTTACTAGTGAGTTTTATATTTTCAGATGTTTCGTGTTACTCATTATCCCTTCAGCTTGAAGAACTCCCTTTAGCATCTATTGTAAAACAATTGTGATGGTAATGAACTCCCTCCACATTTGTTTGTGAGGAAAAGTCTTTATCTCTCCTACATTTCTGAAGGATAGTTTGCTGAATACAATATTTTTGATTGACATTTTTATGTCTTTAGCAGTTTGAATATATTATCCCACTTTCCTGTTGCCTGTGAGGTTTCTGATGCTAGCCATATTAGTACTTCCTTATATATTATTTGTTTCTTTTTTCTTGTTGCTTTTAGGATCCTCTCTTTGTCTTTGATTTTTGACAGTTTGATTACAATATGTCTTGGGGAAGTCTTATTTAAATTGGATCTGATTGGAGACCTTTGACATTCTTCTACCTGAATCTTTATATCTTTCTCCAAGTTTGGGCAGTTTTCTGCTACTATTTCTTTAAATAATTTTTCTACCCTTTATCTTTGTTTTCTCCTTCTTAAATTCCTATGACTCAAAAATTTGCTCTTTTGATACTGTCCCATAAATCTTATGGGCTTTCTTCATTCCTTTTTATTCTTTTTTTCTCCTCTGACTGTATATTTTCAAATGATTTCTCTTTGAGTTCACAGATTTTTCCTTCTGCTTGACCAGTTCTACTATTGATGCTCTCTACTGCATTTTTCATTTCAGTCATTATATTTTCAGCTCCAGAAGTTCTGTTTGATTTTTAAAGTTTTATTTGAATCACTCTGTTAAATTTTTCATTTTAGTCACT
Organism: Avahi laniger; assembly: GCA_963575035.1. Classification (NCBI taxonomy): domain Eukaryota; kingdom Metazoa; phylum Chordata; class Mammalia; order Primates; family Indriidae; genus Avahi; species Avahi laniger. Next base: position 82,207 of record CAUYSK010011433.1, on the reverse strand, counting down.
TATTACTTTTTTTGTTCTGTTGAATTGCTTCTCTGTATTTTATTAAAGTTCACTGAGATTGCTTAAAAGAGTAATTTTGAAATCTTTGTCAGATCGTTTATATATTTCCATTTCTTTAGGGTAAATCACTGAAACTTTATTTTGTTCATTTGTTGATGTCATGTTTTTCAGATTATTCTTGATCCTTGTTGTTATGTGTCAGTGTCTGCACATTTGGAGAAGTAGGTAGTAATTCCTATCTTCACATACTGGCTTTTTCTGGGAAAGCTCTGTGGCAGGTACAGGCAATGAAAAACTGTCAGAAGCCCAGAATCCACTAGGGCAGGTTCAACACTGGGGAGAGGCAGGCCAGAAACCTGAGGCATACTGTAGCTGACAGGCCACTTCCAGAATCCCAGGACAAACATGGCCGACACGGCACTAGGGCACATCAAAAATCTCAGGCCACTGAGAGTTGCCTGCTGCTGAGGGCTCTCTGGAGCCCACTAAAATTGGTTTGGCAATGGTGTGCCCTAGAGATCAAGTTCACAATGCAAGCCTGAGGCCTGTGGCTATGTGTTCCTGTCTTATGCCAGAGTGGGTCTATAGGCTTAATCTATAGGTACTGGCCTGGAATATGGGACTGTGGGGGATCTACATGGTGCTGGGTTTTACTGTAGCAGTTTTAGTATTGGGGTCTAAGGCAATGTCCTGGGCTCACTTCTCTCTTTTTCCCCCAAATGGGCTATATCCCTCTCCATGCTATGCTGCCTGGGATTGGGGAATGGGGGATGTGGGTAATATAAAACTAAACATTTTACCCTCTTCAATGCATCTTTTCTTATTATTGTGTTATAATTAGGTACATTGATCTCTCACCTGGTTTCCTTAACTCTTATGGAGATATTTGTATACATGGATAATTGTTCATATTGATGTTTCTGCAGGAGGATAATCACTAGACAGTTCTATCCCACCATATTGCTCTGCTCCTTTAAGTCTTTTTAAAATCAGCATTTCTAATTGAATATTATATTGTTTGATCCATATGGGAATTTGATTGACTATCAAGTTTCTATAGAACATTTATAAATACAACCCCTTCTATCAAAATTTTTTCAAGGTGATTTATCATAGTTTATCATAGTTTATTAAAAACCCTTTGTTAAGTGATGTAATGTGAAAGGCTAAGTCAGTCATTCCCAAACTTGTCTGCACATTGGAACCACCTGGGAGCCTTACAAACTACTCATGTCCCAGAGATTTAATTGGTCTATGGTGTAACCTGGGCTTTGGAATTTATAAATGATCTCCAGGTGATTCTAATGTGCAAATAAGATTGGGAACCACTGGCCTGCATTGTCTAATACAGGTGTTCTGAATTTCCTTGGCTCCAATCTGTATTTAGAAACCAAATGATCTTGAAATGATCACCTATATTCAGGGTCTTTATTTATTATTTAGCACATTGTTCTCAATAAAACAAAACAGTTCTAGCTAAGGTCACTTTGGTGATTAACTTTATGAATCAACTTGGCAAGGCCAGGGTGCCTAGATATTTGGACAAAACTTATTCTAGTTGTTTCTGTAGAGATTTTTTTTAGATGAGATCAACATTTAAATCCATAGACTTTGAATAAAGCAGATTATCTTCCATAATATTCGAAGGCCTCATCCAATCAGTTGAAGGTCTTAAGAGACAAAGGACTGACCCCCTGTGAAAAGGAATGAATTCTGCTTTTAGGATGTCTTGGATCCAAGTTGCATCAGCTCTTACCTGGGTCTCCTGTCTGCCAGCCTACCTGCCCTGAAGATTTTCAATGTGTCGGCCTCCATATTTTTATAAGGCAATTCCTTAAAATAAATCTCTCTGTATATATATTTATCTCATTATGATCTATATCTATCATCTCCTATTTTTTCTGTTTCTCTGGAGAATCCTGAGTAAGATAGTTCCCAGTGACATCCACATTGACTTTCAGCCCTTGCCTTTCTTGACTTTTCAGCAGGACTTTACCCAATTGATGGCTGTCTCTCTCTTCAATTACTCTCTTCCTTTGCCTCTCAATTTTTTCTCCTTATTTTCTAGTTGCTTGAATTTACCAGCTGTTAAAAAACACTGACACCTGGGCCTTACCTCCAGCATTCTGATTTAATTGGTCTAGCGTGCAGTCTGGGAGCGGAGATTTATAAAGGCTCCCTAGATGTTTAAATGTTTAGAGCTAAGTTTCAGAATCACTGATCTACAACCCCACCAGGCCTGACTCTGTCCTAGGTTCATCTACCTCCCCTTATTCATGGGGAGTCTTCATTATTTCCTTTTCTTTTTGATGCTGCACCTTTCCCTGAACTCTAGCAAAATATATTTGCAGCTTTCATGACTAAAACTTATGCCCAATCTAAAGGTCATTTTTACCTCTCAAATATAACATGAAACTCCATTCCCTCCTTGTTGGAGAAGGAAACAATATTAGGAAGGGACCTAGTTGTCCTGCAGTTGCTCTTGTTAGGCTCTGGCAGGAGAAGTGAATTCCCCTTCTCTTTGATACAAGATGGCTACCACTTCTACCCCAGGTGAAGCTATCACATCAACCATGTATCCTGAAGGCCTACTTTCAATTTTCCTAATGCAGAAGGAGGTCAGAGCTCAAAATCTTTACTCTTAATTAAACAGGGTCAAAAAGGCAATAGACATTGTTTTTATATCATTGTCTTCAAAGAACGGATGGTAGAATGAATTATAATGCAGCTCTTTAGTACATAGGTTTACATATGCCGAAGGTCAAGTGGTATGTTATGAAGCTAATGAAGTCCGGTAAGACTGCTAGTATCTCACTTACTTCAGTCCCCTAAATACAGCTTTATTGTGAGTATTTTTGCTTTTTTTGTATGGTACAGTTTTCTTTATTACTATCCTTACAGTTCTCACTGCTATTATTTTAATCTTTTCAATTTGCAGAATACACAAAACTAAAAAGCTTAGTGCTGAAACTAATTTTTTATCTAAATCCACATACTAGCCAGATGTATTCTGTCACACCATGCTAGGATATGCTGTTTGATGTTGTGCATCATAGTATTTTTTAAATTATTCACATATTGAATTTAAATTTATGCAATAAAAGGAAGTAGAGAAAATGCTCTCTTAGTTTGCTTTTTTGCTGCTATTTATCCATATCACTTTTTTATTTAAATGGCAAATCTCCAATTTTGAAGTTTTATGCTAGTGCCTGAAATCCAAGGAGGGTGAGTGTTTCTATCCATTGTTTGGGAAACAAAAATGTACCTCTGATAATTTTTGTCTTTGATTACTGCTTCTTCAAAGGATTTAAACCAGAATGAAAGCCTTTGAAATCTTCAGAGATGAGGAGACATGAGAGTTATTCTGTATGCACTGGATAAACAGATGTCTTAGCTTTTCAAACCAAACCTGAAAAATATAATCACAAGCTTCATCAGAAACAGAACAATTTTTGCAGGTGTATAATGTTTTATATTTTACTAATGCAAAATGGAAGAAATAATGTCATTTTATTCTTTTTTTCTTGTCTAAGAATTTAGTTCCAATTAACATTTCAGAAAACTTTTTTTTTTAATATCTCAGGAAGAAAGGTACCTTCTGTAAGAGAGAAAAAAAATCTCTTCTTGTCATTTTGGGTACAAATAAGCACCATTAGAAATGTATCTATAAATTGCTTGGGAAGTTGAGAAGCTAATTGAGAGATTCCAAATTAATAAAAGCCAAATTTCATTCATTTACTCAATGGACCAAATCTTGTAATCAAATTTATTCTGAGACACTCATTGACTTCAGTGTGAATTTCTCATATGGAATAATTGTAGAATTAAGGCTCAATGCTACTAACTGAGAAAAAAACCACACTAATAGACTTTGCTTTGTGGCTACTGATGGCCTAGACTGGATAACCTATTCTTTGGATGTTGATGGCATAGTTGATCACTAATTCACAGAAATACAGAAATGAACTTAATGATGCAAAGAAATAATCTCTACCCATTAGGCTTTCAGCCTTTCCAAGGTAAAAGAACTTCTTACTTACATACTTATGAGGATAAAAGAGGAAAAAAGAATCATGCTGTCCACTGACTAGAATGTACCCTGTGCCAAATAAACATGAATAATTTTGAAGTTTACACCTTAAGTGAAGACTTTCAAATAATACCATAACTTGCAATTCAAGTACCTTATTTATTTTTACTTTTTTAAAGCCACTTTTTGGAAACACTACCAACTGCTACACCCTTGGAAAAATTCTAATTCTTTTGCTAAAAGGTAAAATAAAAAAGATGGGGCCAACCTGCCTAAATGTATCCTCTAAGGGACAAGATTTAGTTTTTTTCAACACTGTATCCTCAGAGCCTTAGTCTTTGCTTGACTGGAACCTTAAAATAAATCTGAAGATATTAATTTTGAAATTTTAAAATGGTGAATGAGATAAATTCTACATTTGCAAAAATGTGCTGCAGATAACCAAATTGTCCCTCAAAAATTGCCTTGTAGATTGTTAAAACTGAAAAGGACTTTAGAGATAACTATATGCCCCCTTTATTTCAACCAGTGAGTAACTTGATGCTTCACAAATGATTAAGCGACTTATAGAAGAACTCAACTCACTCAATTAGGGGTGGATTCTGGCTCCCTTCATGTGCTACTGAGGGCTCTTTTGCTCTTATTAGCTCCCTTGGAAACAGGAAGAACAGTTGCCATTGATTTAGTTACCACACCACGCCCTGAACCTTCCATCTCCTCTGATCTCTCTTCAATCCAACAATTAGATTTCAGAGACAAAGGAGAAGCACCACCACCGCTGCTAACCCGAGATATCTCTCTGTTAGCAAGTGCCAAACACAGTGGCAACCCTGTTCAAATTCACTGACATGGCTTACTTGGGAACAGAAATGTTTGTATGTGTAATTTACGCTGATCAGTATAAATTATTATACATTTTAAGCCAGATTTGGCAGTCAATACTTAAACCTAAGTATACTCATTATGATTTCCCTTTTGCCAGAGTTGAGATAATCGTAAGTCCCCATGAACAGATTGATTTCTGTTCTTTTCTTTCCTCATCCACTGAAGTAAAATAGCCAAAAATAAAAAGGTAAGACATTTCATGTACAACCAGCAAAAAAGAACCTTAAAATTTGCTTTTATATGATATTATTTACATTTGGTTAACTATTAGCATCAATAATAGCTATTAGTTTACCATTATGTCCCAGCTAGGTATTGTGCCAAGCCCTTCTACATACATTCTTTCTAATTCTCAGACCAACTTTGAAAGGTGACTATTATTATTACCACAGGAAATATGAAGTGGTTAAGTCTAAAAGCAAGTATAATGTGAAGAGGGTCCCTTGCTTTAACTGGGTGCTTTATTTTTCTGCACTCAATTCAATGTCTGTTTCAAGCCCAAATCTGCTCTGTGGTGGGAATATTAATTCAATCAACTTGAAGTACATTCAGTAAATCTGAGGTTTGTTTCTTCGTTATTTGCTTCACCTGTAACTTTGGGATCTTCTTCTTCACTTCTCTTTATATTTGCATAGAAGTTCCAAGGGCTTATACAGAATCAAAGCTTAATACTGTAATCATTTTTCTGCACTTGCATCTGCTGAACTCTGTTAGTTTTCTATTGCTATGTGACAAATTATCACAAATTTGGGTGCTTTAAACAATACTCATTTATTATGTCTCAATTGTGTAGATCAGAACTTCAGGTGAATTCAGCTAGGTTCTCTTTTTAAGGTCTCATGAGGCCAAAATCAAGGTATGTTAGAAAAGGCTCTTATCCGGAGGTTCTGAAAAAGAAACCACCGCCAGGCTCATCCAGGTTGTTGGCAGGATCTAGTTCCTTGTAGCTGGGGAAGTGAGATCTCTGTTTCCTTGCTGGCTGTAGGTGCGGAGTCACTCTCAGCTCTTAGCCTCCTAGTACTCACAATAAAATGCTAAACTCCTTTAAGAATCTTCTACCAGCATTCTCAGGGAGTTTGATTCCTTCTTGGCTTCTCCAAACTGTTTGGGAGACGTTTGTTATGAGCTTGCCTGCTCTCCAGGTGTAAATAATGGTAACAACCCTAGGACTTTCCTCAGTGCACCTTATGAGACTGGGAAGGTCAAGTTCAAAGTCCCAAGCCTGCTTTTACACAGGTCAGCTCAGACTTCATTCTTTCAAGATGTCTCTTCTTGATAACTCAAAGTATTAGGTCTGGTGCATGGTAAACAGGTGACAAGGAGGTGGCTAAGGGTGGAGAGCAGGAACTGAATTTTAGATAGAAACCAAATTGTTCCCTGCTGGAAACATACGTGGTAAAAAGTTCCTAGTAACCTTTAACTGACTTAGAGCTCATTACCATATAATTAGCATAACATAGGTGGAGCTTCTCGGAAAACTCTAGAAAAGATGCATGCATAGGAAGGGAAACTGTTATATAACCTACCCTGTCATGTAACTCGTCGTGTGTTCTGTTACTATAACCACAACCTGTCAATCACCCCCAAAGGCGGGAAATGGCAACCAATCCTGCCAGGGGGAAGGTGGGACAATCCAGTGAGCTTTTAAAAGACAACATGTGCTCAACCTCCAATGTCTTTCTCCACTCCTGGGGACGGACCCGTTCCATCCTCTCTGGAACGTATTTTCCCTTTGTGTAGCTTCCTTTACTTTCATTCTTTCTTTTATGTGATAAATAGTATTAAGTTCTCTGTTTGTGATCACTGCGTCATCGGCTTTACTTGGTACCAGTACTCATTCTTGACACTGGGAATCGGGGACCAGGGAACATCCACACAGACAAAAGCAGCCATCCCCACTCCAATCCTTCAACGCTATGATGTGTGACACTGGGGCGATTTACCCACACCTTAGTCATCCATGGCGGAAATGGGCCCTACAACGTCGGGGAGAGCTGTGTAGGAAGGACTCCAAGACCTTACTATTGCCCTCCCTTCTGACTCTTTCTTCACCTCCTTCTCCTCTTCCCCAAAGCAGTTTTATACAACAACAAACTCATTTTACATCTTTATTTCCATTCTCTCAAATCTGGAATTTAGAACGTGATTTTTATATTCTGAGACCTTTGGGAATCTGTCTTTTGAAACACCCAAAGCTTGGCTCTTTTGAATTGAAAAATTGACTTCCAAGCTTTTTGTCTCTCCCAGGAGCTGTAATGCCCACGTTGCAATTAAAAATGTGAACATAAAGGAAAAATGAAAGCATGGGATTGTCATTTTGTTTTCTGGTCTAATGAAGAATGCCTTGTTTACTGTTGAGGAGGGATTAGGGTTTCAAGGGAGCATAGGAGTGTGGTAAGGAGACAAGAAACACAGTCTTTAAGGCTTCCAAATATTAGCACACCATACTGTAAGTCTGACTCTGAAGTTCACGACCTTTTCTTAATCATGCTGTAACATTGCAGCAAATACTGACGGCTTTTAACATTTCTATAGTTTTATGTCCTTGATAATCTTGCCTAAATAATGTTTATATAATCTTCTGTGAACTTTTGAGGTATTTTGAGGTAAAATATATACACAGTGAAATGCATAGATCCTAGGGGTAAAATGTTATGAGTTTTCACAAATGTATATGCCTCTGTAATCAACACTGCAATCAAGATATTTCCAATCACCCCAAGAAATTATTTTCCTTCTAGTTAATCCCTATCCATATATGCAACTTCTGATCTTATTTCTATCACCATAGATTAGCTCTATTTACTTTTGAACTTCACATAAATAGAATCATACAATATATAGTGTTTTGCGTCTGGCTTGTTTGGCTCAGCATTAAGTTTTTAAGTTGCTTCCAGGTTGTTGCATACATCTGTTTAGGATTTTTTGTTTGTTTGCTTTCTTTAATTACTGAATAGTATTCCATGATATTAGTATACCATAATTTGTTTATCCACTTTCTATCGAGGTACATTTGGGCTGTTTCCAGTTTGGCTACAATTAATAAATCTTCTATAAACATTCACATCCACATTTTTTCGGAGACATATGTTTTAGTTTCTTTTGTGTAAGTACCTAAGACTGAACTGGGCCATGAAATAGGTATATGTTTCATTCTATAAGAAAGATAGAAAACTTTTTTCCAAAGTCATTATAGCATTTTACACCCTCCTTACCAGCAGTAGATGAGAATTCCAGTTATTTCACATCCTCACCGATATTTGCTGCTGTCAGCATGTAATCTTAGCCATTCTAGTTGATATTATCTCATTGTATTTTTCAAATTGTTTGCTTGTTTGATTCAGAAGATTAGAATCTTTACCCCTCCCACAATAAAAGCTCATACTATCCAGAACATTTCTCTTTGAAGTATAGAATTTTTAAGATGTATAACAGTTAATGTTAAGAAAAAACAAGTTGTAGTGTATGTCTTATATGGAAAAGGTCATCCAGTACTTGTAAATTTGGTTTATACAATCCTAAAATACATAATAAAAATAGAGCACAGGTTAAAAAGAAATTAAAAATAGGTGTAAAAAACATGTGACAAGGCAAACTCAAAAAGGAAGGTTGTTAGTATAAGAATCACAAGGAAATTAACTGTATGTAAGCAAGTTAGAAAAAACCAAAACACTGTCAATTATTTCCAGGTGCTTCATGTTGAAAATAACATTGTACATTGTGGTTACTTCAACATACCGATAATGGTAAGATTTCTAAAATAGGCATCTGTGTTCTGTCTCTGGTGCTCTTCATTCCTTCCTCTGGATCTGAGTTTTAATCTGGTATCATTTTCCTTCAGTTTAAAAGATCCTTTAATACTTCTTATAGTTCAGAGCACTATCAAAAATTTTAGTTTCTGTTTTTCTGGAAGTGTTTTTCTTTTGTCTAGTTTTTGAAAAATATATTTACGTGTATAGAATTCTAGGTTGATAGGGTTATGTTGTTTTTCTTTCAGCCTTTTAAAGGTGTCATCTTAGTACACGATGTTCCTCTCTGTAGTCCAAGCAACTTGCCTACCACTCCTAAATGCTTCACATCTGTACTTGTTCTCCAAGCTGAGTGACTCTTACTGCCTCACAGAACATGTGCACATACCTTTGTTTTTGGAATTAAAATGTTTATAGTTTTAAAAAAGATACCGTTTTAGTCTGTTCAGTCTTTTGTTGTTTCTCATGAGAAGCAAGCAAATGTTCTTATTATGCGTTTCTATATGCACTGAATGCTTTCAACATTTTGTCTTTAATTTTGGATTTCAGCAGTTTGATTATGATGTGCCTAGTTACGGTTCTTTTTATATTATAAAGAAATTTATTGAACTTCTTGGATTTATAAGTCAAGGAAGTTAATGAGCCATTTTTTCAAATATTTTTCTGGTCCAACATTTTACTCTACTCCTTCTGGAAATTTAATCACCCAAATGTTAATATTGTTCCATTCTATTATTATTTTTACTTCAGTGTTTTCACCTCTTTTCTTTAGGTTGGAATTCTATTGATGTCTTAAATTTCATCAATTATTTTTCTTGCCATCTGAAATATATTATTACATCCATTTAGTGATTTTTAAAATTTTAGTTATTGCATTTTACAGTCTAGAATTTCCATTTTTAAAAGGATAATCTCTATTTCTCTCCTGAGATTCCCTATTTATTCATTAAGACTGTTTCTCCTTTAATATTTTAAACATATTTATAATAGCTATTTTAAAGTCATTATATGCTAGGTCCAGCCTCTAGGTCATCTCGGGTGTAGTTTCTATTAATTGGCTTTTACATCACAATGGATTATATTTTCTTGTGTCTTCATATCTAGTGATTTTTAATCTAATATTTGACACTATGAATGATAATAGCCTGTTGAGATCCTGGATTTTGCTACCTTCCACTGAAGAATTTTGATTCTTATTCACCAGACAGTTCAATTACTGCCTGATCATCCGATTTTTATGTTGGCTTTGTTTTAAATTTTATTAGTACGAATATGTGGAAAGTTCAAGTTTTTTCTCAAGCTTCTCTAACCTGGCTTAGGTTATGCAAGGCTTAATCTCTAAACCTATGAACTTGTCAGGGTATTGTTTTAAGTTTTGTTAATGTGCGTTTAGAGTAGGTCTTCTAGATTGTGGTTCTTACATTTTTTTTTTTCTTTTGGTGAGACGCAGTCTCACTGTTGCCTGGGATAGAGTGCAGTGGCGTCATCATAGCTCACTGCAGCCTCAAATGCCTGGGCTCAAGCGATTCTCCTGCCGCAGCCTCCTGATTAGCTGGGACTACAGGCACTGAGATCACCAACGTCAACTAATTTCTCTATTTTCTTTTATAGAAACGGGGTCTCACTGTTGCTCAGGCTGGTCTCAAACTCCTGGCCTCAAGCAATCCTCCCACCTCAGCCTCCCAGAGTGCTAGGATTACAGGTATGAGCCACCACACCTGGCCTTGGTTCTTACTTCCAGTGCAGAGATTTTCTGTATCTCAATCAGATGCTAGATTTCTTAAAAAAATGTTAATATTATCTCTCTATTCTAGCAGGACTAGCAGAGCTCCAGAGTTGCTGGTATCTTAGCACCGCTCAACCTTTAGTGTTTTCATTCCACTGTCAAAACTTCATAGGAGCTACTATTAATATGAAGTAACCCTCAGAATGTTGTCCCTGTTTACATATGGCCCAGCCTTCTGACACAGACTCACAGGAGACTCACAAGACTTCTGTGCCTTTCTGCACAGCTATTTCCTCACAAATGCTCTTCCCTACAGATTCTAGCTGCTTCATCTTTTTCATACCCCATCTCTACCTCCTGAGCTCAGCAAAGTGGCTATCTTTCCCGTAGCTGTAGTTCTCTTCATATAGGTGGAAAATCGTGGAATTTGTCTTATTTATTTCCTTTCTATCAGGGATCAAAGTTTTGTAATGCCTGTGATACACACTTGAATACTTTCTTAATATATTTTTCTATTTCTCTATTTGCTTACTGATATAGAGAGCTAGTCAAATATCAGTTACACAATCATGGCTGGAATCAGAATTCAAACTGATACATCTTTGTACAAATAATTTAATCCCTTGGTATCTTCTCATTCTTAGGTATAAAATGACAGAACTTGCCTTTCTAAGTGACCTTCTTGTTTCAAATGCTTTGTTAAAATACAATGGTTACTTCAGGGTCTATTCAAATATGAAGAAGTCAACTTCCCAAACGTTGTGATTTTCAAATTACTTTGTGTATGTGTTTTTTTAATTCCTCCTTCAGGAGCTACTCAGTTTTGAAGACATATTTGCTTCAATATTAAAGAATACTGTCTTAAAAAGTAATTCAATAAATATTATTGATGGCACGTCTGTCTCAAGAACTGTGATGATTGGTATAATGTATAGTTTTGCTAATAGTTTTTACTATTCTCTTCTTTTTTTTTTTTTTTTTTTTTGAGACAGAGTCTCACTCTCTTGCCTGGAGCGAGTGCCGTGGCGTCAGCCTAGCTCACAGCAACCTCAGACTCCTGGACTCAAGCAATTCTACTGTCTCAGCCTCCCAAGTAGCTGGGACTACAGGCATGTGCCACCATGCCCGGCTAATTTTTTCTATATATATATTTTTAGCTGTCCAATTAATTTCTTTCTATTTTTGGTAGAGATGGGGTCTCGAACTCCTGAGCTCAGAACGATCCGCCCACCTCGGCCTCCCAGAGTGCTAGGATTACAGGCGTGAGCCACCGCGCCCGGCCCTATTCTCTTCTTTGATATCATTTGGATACTATAAATAAATATGCATCTTACATTCCTCAATGTTTACTTTTATATATCTTTCAGTAATTCATTACTTAATATATCATTTACTGTTCACTAAATATGTACCAGACATTGTTGCCTGCTGTGAATATAATGAATGGCTGAGACCTAAAACCCACCTTTACGGAGCTGTGTCTATTAAAAAGACTTAAGCATGTGAATAGTAAAAGGTAACTAATAAAACTGTGCCCAAAATATTTTGGGGATACAGATGAGAGTGATTAACTCTGCCAGAGGTTTCTGATAAAAGTTCCTGGTAAAGGTCAACTTTAATCTGTCAGACTTGGTGAGAAAAGGCAATCAAAGCTAAGATTTTAATCCCAATCCTAGTACTTAACTGGCTATGAGATCATTGGCAAAAATATCCACTTTTCTCAGCTTCAACTTTTTGCTTTCTAAAATGGGGATAATAATACTGACTTTGTCATTTTGTTAGGAATATTAGAAATTAAGCTTATATGTGCATAAAAATGACATTTATCATTATTTTCTTATACACCGTGATTATTTTACCATTGGCATATGTGGTTTTCATTTATTTCACAATGGTATGGGAGTTTTCCCCTATATATTCTGATTTGTAAAATGTTTCAGTGTAAACCATGCATGAATTATCAATGCCTAGAAAATGAAAAAAATCAGCAAAAATAATTATTGCATTGTAATTCTCTTTTTTAATTCAGAAGTTACTTTGCAATTTGCGGAGTTCCAGTATTCCATTGTGTATTTATGTTCTTGAACATTGCTATAGGTCGAGGGGTTTGTGCAGAAATCTTCCAGAACCCAGAGGAAACTTTGGAATTTATCTGACAGGTTACATATAATATGTACTTTTTACACTTTTTCCAAAAAAAAAATGTAGCTTATTTATGTTAATTTTTACATTATTTCTACCAATTCAAATTTTCTTTCCCAAATGTCCTATTTCTGAATTTCTATTACCACTTTTTATTTCTTTTTCTTTCATGTTTCACCATTGATTTTCTTCAAAATATCTCTTCAATTAAGGATATTGAAGATCTCTTCAATTAAGGGGGTGGATTGCATATTATTCTCACTATTATATAATCAATTTTATTAAAGAATGACTTATATACAATAAAAATACCCATTTTAAGTGTATAGTTTTGAGTCTTGACAAATTTACATATTCATGTAACTACTGCCACAACCAAATTATAGACCATTTCATTAGCCCAAAAAGGTCCCATAGTTCTTTTGCAGTCAATTCCTCCCATAACCCAGGAACAGGCAAATCTTCTTTTTGTCATTATAGATTGGATTTGCTATTTCAAGAATTTTATTTAAATGAAATTATATAGTATATGCTTCTTTTGTACCTGGCTTCTTTGACTAAGTATAATGTATCTTAGATTCATCCATGTGGTTGCATCCATGTGGTTCATTATTTTTCTGTCTCAGGATTCAATCCAGGTTACCATATTGCATTTAGTTGTTCTGTCTCCTCAGTCCCCTCTGGTGTGTGACAGTTTTAGAGTCTTTTCTTATTTTTTATGACCTTAACAGTCTTAAAGAGTACTGACCAGGTGTCCTGTGGAGTGTAGCTCAATCTGAGCTTGTGCCATGCTTTTCCTGTGATTATATGAATTATTCCTCATGATTTTTGAGAGAATTTTTTTCTAGGTATGGAATAGAATTCTACTTCTCCAGGCATTTCCACTCCCAATCCTCCTTTCAATCCTTTAAAGATGCCGTTCCATTGTTTTCTGGACCACATAGTTTCAAATGAGGATTCTGAGATGATTCTTGTATGTGTTCTTTTCTGTATGATGTGTCTTTTTCCCCCTAGCTATTTTAAGACTTTTCTTTACCACTTGTTTCAAAATTTTGATTATGATGTGACCTGGTGTGGTTTTCTTTACATTTACCTTGCTTGTTAATAAAAATCTAAAAAAAATTCAGACACTATTTTTTCCAACATATCCCCTCCCTCCTTTTGTGCTCCACTTACGTGTGTGTTAGCACTCTTAACATTGTACCTCACCTTGCTCATTAGCTGCTGATTCATCTTTTCAGTCTTTTCTTCCTCCCTCTGAAAAATAATTATGAGTTTGGATAATTTATATTATGTTTTCGAGTTCACTAATTTTTCTTCTGAAGTACCTGATCTGTTGTTAATGCCATCCATTTATTTAGTTTCATTTTATATATTGTGTTTTCATTTCTATAAATTCTACTTAGTTCTTTTTACATCTTCCATTTCTTTCCTCATTGTCGTCATGTTCTATTTTAAATCTTTGGCAATTTTTTATAATTATTTTTAAGCCCTTATCTGATTATTCTAATACTCTGTTATTTGAGAGTGTTTTTATTGAATGATTTTTCTCCTGATGATAGTCTAATTTTTCTGCCTTTTCTCTTTTTAAGCTATTTTTCATTTTCCTTATTTTATTTAGTTATTTAAATTGACAAACAAAAATTCTATGTATTTATTACATACAACATGATGTTTTGAAGGGTGTGTGTGTGTGTGTGTGTGTGTGTGTAGTGGAATGATTAACTATACATAATTAATATATGCATTACTTCTCATGGTTATCATTTTTGTGATGAGAATACTTAACATACACACTTAGCATTTTTTAAGAATACAATATATTGTTATTACCTATAGTCACTATGTTGTACAATAGATCTCTTAAACTTATTACTCCTATCTAAATGAAATTTTATATCCTTTGACCAACGTCTCTCCAACTCCCCACCCCCAACCACCCAGCCCCTGGTAACCACCACTCTACTCTCTATTTCTGTAAGATCAACTTTTTTAGATTTCACATATGAGTGAGATCTTGCAATATTTGTCTTTCTGTGCCTGGCTTATTTCACTTAACATAGAGTCCTCCAGGTTCATCCATCTTGTCACAAATGACATAATTTCCTTCTTTTTCAAGGCTGTGAAGTATTCCATTATGTATATATACTACATTTTCTTTCTTTCTTTTTTTTTGATGGGCACTTTAGGTTGATTGCACATCTTGATTGCTGTGAATAGTGCTGCAATAAACACGGGAGTGCAGATATCTCTTTAATAATTGACTTCATTTCCTTTGAGTACATACCCACTAGTGGAATTTCTGGATCATATGGTACTTCTTTTTGTAATTTTTGCAGAACTTCCACGGTATTTTCCATAATGGCTGTATTACTTTAATTTTTGAGTTATTTTGATTGGACACTGGATATTGAGCATTGAGAATTTTATGTTGAATGATAGATTATATTGTCTTCTTTCAGAAAGTATTAGGCTTTGTTCTATCAGTTATGTTAAGATTAGCTTCAACCTTTTGAAGAGGGTTTTAAGATTTATTAGGGGCAGAGTGCAGTGGCTCAGCTGAGGCAGGAGGACTGCTTGAGGACAGGAGTTCAAGACCAGCCTGAGCAACATAGAGAGACCCTGTCTCTACAAAAAATTGAAAAATTTGCTGAGTTGGTGGCATTCGCCTGTAGTCCCAGCTACTCAGGAGGCTGAGGTGGGAGGATCCTGTGAGCCCAGGAGTTTGAGGCTGCAGTGAGCTATGATGGCACCACCGCACTCCAGCCTGGACAGCAAAGCAACATCATCTTGTCTCAAAAAAAGAAAAAAAAAAAAAGATTTGTTAGGGTAGTGTAGTATTTATTCTGGGTTAGTTTAGTCCTACTGAAGTGTGCTCCTTCTGGGTCTCTATTGACTGCTTTGGTTGTTCCACAAAGATTCTGTGCTCTGCTAGCTGAAATTCAAACATTTCCCGCTCCACTAGAGCTCTAGAAATTACTGAGCTAGGCTCTTTCTCTGTGTCACTCTCTTCCTTTACAATGCAAATTCCAGCAGCCTGAGCCTCCACACTTTCACCTGTCTTCTCAACTTTGAAAACCACTATCCCAAATTGCCAAGTCAGAAATTCGGATTGATTATTGAATTACCTCCTTTAGTTTGCTTTTTTCAGATATCTTTGTCTTGCACTTGCATTACTTGTTGTCTACTGTACAAAATATGAGTTTCTTTTATTTTATTGAGTGGTTTTTATTCTTGTTTGGTGTTTTGGTTGTTATTATTTTATTTTTTTAATTTTTTTTTAAATGAGAGAATGAGCATAGTCCCATTTAATGCCAGAGCTGACAACAGAACTCCATCCTTTTTGTTTATATTTTCCTCTGTCATCAAAAGCCTAAATCCCTTATTACTTACAATCTGGAATTCTACGGTGGCCTTTGAAATGATCACCTTGACCATCCAGTCTCCACATCCTGCCCAAAGTATCCTTCAGATTACTGCCAGATTCGTCTCCCATTCATACCCCTTTCTTCACACCATTCCATTTTTTCAAAAAAAACTTTATTGATTCTCTCTTACCCATGACATTTCATAAAACATGAACTTTTGTGCCTAGATTTTAACTTCTTTGCTAATAGAGTCTTCTCACGCATATTTTCTTCTCCCCCCCCCCCATGTATCCTCTAGGACAATGGATCATTTTACATTTCTAATGCCATATATCTTTGACTTCAGTTAGCATTTCTTAATTTTTCTTTTAATTTATACAATTTCATTTATTTTTCAAGGCCTGACTCAAATGTTTTACTTTCTGTCATCCAGGGTCCTGTAATACTGCTAGGAAATTTTCTCCCTCCCATTTAACATGAGAAAATGCATTGGTCCCTGAGTCTCCTGCATAGCAGTTCCCCTGGATGCTCTCAAGCCTGGGCATGATCCAGGAAAATCAAAGTCTACAGGCCCATGAGATTCTGCCTCCTGCCTAGAGTATTTGAGCAATTCTCTCAGCAAAGGTGACTCTCTCCTTCTTAGAAATTCTCACTCAGTCTAATGAAATAAATTCTATTCCATAATATTTTTATATAGCTAAGTATTATCAAACATAGTACTTCTTAGGAATTCAGCCTCATTTAGGTATTATATCCTATCACCAAAAAGGTTTCAATCTAAAATGAAATATGGGCTGAAAATACACAGAGCAATTAAACAATAAAAAATAGTTTGCAAAAGAATATATATTTTTCTTCAAAAAAAAGAATATCTTGGATACCATCTAAAGGCCTGGATGTTTACGCAAACTATTTGAACCTTGTGCATCAATAATTCTTGATTCAAATTTTGGCAAGATATGGTCATCTGTGGTTTCAAGTACTTTCTGTAGCAAGTCATGACAGAAATACCACTGGGGCAGCTTTTCTTGTTTCAGCGCTTGCAGAATTTGGAATTGGGAAGATATAAGAAAAATAAACAGAGAAGAGCGTGCATGTAGGAGCAACCACACAGTGTGTTTACTCTTTCAGAAGGCCCCACAGAGATTCCCAGGGTGGACTGTAGAAAGATTCAAGAAGCTTCTTCTCTTTGGTCAAAGTGTGTGCTACTTTGTTATTTGGTCCCACAGAGTCTTCGTTCAGTGTTTACTGCTCTCATAGTTGCTGGATTGCGTATTAACAGAATGCTCCCCCCAAACCAGTGCCTTCTCTGTGGATAATTCTGGTTTCAAAAATAACCATAAAATCTAAAACTGCATTCCAAACAGTTTTTTTTTTCTGGCAACAATAACTCCAAAATTTTGTAGTATACCTGTATACACTGGGCGTTAATTTATATATGTCATGCACGTATATATGTATGCATGCATGTGTATGTGCCTGTGTATGCGTGTGAAGAACCAAACACTAGCTTTCACGTAGAGAGGAATGTTGCCAAATAAGTATGCATATAAATTTCTATTTATTGAAAATGTAACTATTATAGCAACATAAAAAATCAATGTTTGTCCAATTATTTTCTGCAGGCAGTATCATGCATTGCAGCATAGTTTCTCATTAGATTAAATCAAACTGTTCTTAAATACCATTTTACCAGCTGTTACTGGATAAAGGGTGAACAGAACAGTTTGTAGTAGCAAATATGTAGCTTTCTGGCACGTGTTCTTGCCAACATTGCTACAGCTGTGCATATTGTTTATAAAAAACAAATGCCCTTAGTGGTTTTCCTTACATTTTACTGAAGTGTATTTTTTTTCCCCAGAATAATTTCAATTTCTTAGGGAGAAAAAATGTTGCTTAAGCCTGTAAAATAAGTCAAATTCAATCCATAATTGAAAGTATTTTAGGCTTTAATTTAGAATACAATGTGAGAATTAGAGGACTAAGAGGTAGATGCATTAAAATAGAGTGAAATAGATTTCTCAATTTCCCCAAGTAGATTTTTATGTATCAACTTCTCAAAAATATTCTGCATTTCCAGCAGTTTAAACTGGGATCTCATCAAATAGTTAATAGTCAGAGCTTCTTAACCATTGACCCAATAGAACATTGAAAGGACATAGTGCCCAACATTTTGCCTTATTTTCCAGTTTTAAATATTTTTTCTTAGCCTATGTAAAACTTTTTTTTCTACAGAGAAGAAACTGAAAGACCCAGATGCTTGAGAGTTTTGACCAAGAATATACAACTTATTATTAGACAGGACTGCCAGGTTTCATAAATTCCAAGGGTACCATTTATATTAAGCAAATGAAGTTTTATTATTGGAAATAGAGTATAGACTGGAACATCTGCCTTCAATTCCATTCACTTTGACCATCTCCTGCTGATCAACAAAGTTTTTATAAGTCATAAGGCACAAGAGAAATACAATGTGTTAACATTCTAAATTATAGCAAAATGAAATTTTAATGTTGACTTTTATAAAGGCATTGCAAAGAGCATTTGGATTTCAAGTAACTGACAATTCACCTTAAGCATATATACATATATATATATATATATTAGATGTTTGAAAAGAGTAATTATTTTCTCATTTTACCATCAACCTTTTCTTCTCTTATCTTTTTTATCATTCTTCTTCAAAATTTTAGTTTTTCCATGACAAAAATTTATTGTTATTATTATTTTGGAAAGTATAAAAATGTGTTTGCCTAACTAAACAGAAAGCTTATATTGCCCTATCCCATACTCTTCATTCTCAGTGTAATACTTAGATTTTTTCCCAACATATTAAAATCACCATTCCTTCTGTGTTTCACCATGAATTTTACTGCACATCTGAACCCTGAATTAAACCATTCTGATTAGGTTGAGGATTTTTTGAAGAAAACAGAAACAAGGAAAATCTGACCAATTACTATTTTATTGGAATAAATGACAATACTGTTGTTTCCTTTGGCAACAAATGAATGTTTCATAGATGTTCCTGATTGTAACAGAGGTTATAAACTAGTGGCTTTAGAGCAAATCTAAACAGAGTACTCAAAATTTCTGGCCGGTATTGTATGCACCGATATTCAGTTGAAACTAACTAAATGGCTGCACTGGAGACTGGCACAGATGTCCTCCTTCGCCTGAGCCGCCACCACTCCTTAATGCCTCATGTCAGCCCCCTTCATGCATTTACTTACCTGCCAGACCATGCAGGCAATTACATTTGAAACCTTGGTAGACACTGAGAGTGCCTAAAAACATTACTTCAAAAGCCAGAGCAAGAATATAAAATAGCAGATTCTATGTGGCTTTTGAGAAGGTCATATTTGATCACATCCATAATGTATTTTTTAACAATCTTTCAAACTAATCACTTTATTCCCTTGCTTAAAATACTTCAGTGGCTCTCAAATAGCTCCTTAGGGTTGCCATTGCCTTTCCAGTATAATTTTTTTTGCCATTGCCACTCATCACCCTTCCACAGCTCTCATACAAAAGCTAGACTGAACGACTTTCAGGTTTTACAAGGCATAATTCTCTCTCTTGTACTAGCTGGCTCATTGTGTTCCCTCTACCTAATGCAATGCCCACAACCCACCTCCACTGCCTACTAACTCACATTTCATCCAAAACACCACTTCTTCCGGGAAGCTTTCCCTAATCTGCCAAATGTGATATAGAAGGTCCTCCTATGTGTGGTTACAATCCACTGTGTATGGCGATTGCATGTTTGCTCTTCTATTTTCCTGCTTTAACTGTAGGAGGCAGAACATCAGCGTACATGTATTTTTCACCATAATACTACCAGTGCATAGGAGTTCCCTAAGAAAATAAAAGGCATTTGATAATTTAGTAAATGAAGGAATGGAAAACTTAGTTGAGTTTGAGGGGGTGGATGGTTAGAGTTCCTACAACTCTGCAATAAAGGGCGGAGCCAGAAAAAATCCTCTGTTTTTCTTCCTATGGTCACTTTGACTCTTGTCTTACGTAGGCCTGGTTGCCTTGTATACTTTCCCTTTGTATATCAGTCCCAGCAAAAATTAGGCTCCAATAAACTTTTCTAGCTAGTTGTTTCTCTCCAGAGGCCCTACAGTTTCCATTTTCCATGCTTTCTTCACTCTGGAGATCCACCTGTGGGAATGAATACAGCGACGATGACAGTCAGCACCCTGCTCCCGTCCATTTTCCTGAAACTTCTTCCCTCTTTGAACCTCTTGGAATCCAGTCTTTTTGCTGCTTCCTTTCTCCTTATTCTCCGCCAGGTGCTTGCTGTAGGAATCTGCTTCCTTATGAGTATCAGGTTGGATCTGTATTCTTCTTTTGTCCCTAAGCACTGCTTTTCATCATATTCCTTTACCCCATGCCTCTCCACACCTCCGACACTGAGTGCCAGCCCCCAGTTTTCTGCCCAGCACCGTACTTGCCTTGGAGAGGAAAAGAACATGAGCCATTGAAACAGTGGCTTTCTGCTCTCATTTGCTCTTATTTTGCTCTCCTCAACTTTCTTCTTCACTGCGCAAATCACTATCTTTCTTTTTTTACTGGTGTTTTCTAATGATTTGAGGGTAGGTTTGTGAGTTCACCATTAGGAAGTTTAAATCTGAGTTTTTCATTTTGATGCTAATTTAAAAATTATCTCAAGTATGCTTGGATTATTTGGATGACCATCTTATACCTAGATTACTGCCAAACTGTTTTGGTGCCCATATTTCAGTTTGTGTTTACCATGGTATGAATGCCAAATAGCACTGATTTAATGATCCCACACTAATGAAAAAATAACAAGGATGGAATAAATATGTAAATGGTGCTCTCAAGTCAAGTGAAGTCCAAATAACATCACAGGCAGAATATCATGCAAATAAATATTTTGGCAGTAATTCATGTAAAGATAAGTGCTGGGAAAACTGAGTCATCATAAAATAAATAATATTACAACCATAATAAACTGAAAATATTTTTTGTGATAGCAATTGGCACCATGTGAGCTAACAGTTTGTTTTTGGAAAACAACATCATTTGTCATATAAAATTGTTAGTTTGAATTTTATTATTTGGTAAAATTTGCATTTAATTTATAAATTTGCTTTTTTATAAGAATTATAAGTAGGCAGAAATTAAATATGGATAGATTTATGTTTGAAGGCAAACAAAATAATAGTAAACATAACAACATTGGGACCTTATGATTAAAAAAATAATATTTCTGAGCAATACTGACCTATTTCAAACAGCATTGGTTCTTCCTGAAACCTCTTCTTGGATGGCTTATCTTAATAATGAAATTAAATTCAGTTTATGAATTTGATTGTGACAAGGATAAAAGAATGATATTAAACCATAGGTGTTTGCAATCTGCCACTTCCCCTTGCCTGGCAAAGAAAAGGCTGTCTCAGTCTCCCACTCTCACCCTAGCTCCACTTTCCTCAGAGGAAGAATGAGACTGCAAGGAAGAATGAGACTCTGCCGGGTAATATGAAAACTGAAAAGCTGAAAGGAAGAAAACAGCTTTAACGAGTTTTTTAATTAAAAGGGTAAAGAAAAACTCTGATACCAAAAAGAGAAAAAGAAAACTATAAGAATAGAAAACTACAAATCAATATGTCTTATGAATATTAATTCACAAATCCTCAAGAAAATACTAGATAACCAAATTTAATAGGATATTAAAAAGGATTATGACCATGAAGAAGTAGTGTTTATTTCTGGAATGCAAGGATGGCTCAACATATAAAAATCAATCAATGCAGTACACCACATTAACAGAATAAAGGAAAAAAATATGATCATCTCTATTGATGCAAAAAAATCATTCAAATTCAATACTCTTTCATGACAAAATCATTCAACAAACTAGAAGCAGAAGGAAACTACCTTAACACAATAAAAGACTTGTATGTAAAAACCCACAGCCAACATTATACTCAATAGTCAAAGACTGAAAGTTTTTCCTCTAAGATCAAGAACAAAACAAAGAAGAGGACTTTCACTATTTCTATGTATAGTACTAGAAAACCTAGCAAGAACAATTAGGCAAGAAAATAAAGAAAAGTTATCCAAATTAGAATTTAGGATTAATATTAAATTAACATTTGAGCCTGAACAACCCAGTGAGACCCCCTCTACAAAAACTGAAAAAATTTGTAGGGCATGCCTATAGTCCCAGCTATGCAGGAGGCTGAGGCAGGAGGATCACTTACGCCCAGGATTTGAGTTTGCAGTGAGCTATGATGATGCCATTGCACTCTAGCCCAAGTAACAAGCGAGACTCTGTCTCAAAAAGAATTCAATTAATATGTGGAAAAAGTAGTAAAATTATTTCTGTTAACAAGGTGACAGGATCTTATGTGTAGAAAACTCTAATGATAACACAAAAAATTATTATACTAATAAATTAACTCAGCAAAGTTACAGAATACAAAATCAACACATGAAACAATGACAAATTCAAAAAAAAATCAAGAAAACAATTCCATTTATGATAGCATCAAAAAACAAAATACTTAGGTATAAATTTAACCAAAGATGTAGGTTTTTATCATAAATGATAAAATTTTTATACTGAAAGAAATTAAAGAAGACATCAATAAATAGAAAGATATCTCATGTTCATAGATGGGAACATTTAATATTGTTAAGAAGTCAATACTACCTAAAGCTAACTAAAGGTTCAATGCAATCCCTAACAAAATCTTAATGCCATTTTTTCAGGAATACAAAGTTTCATACTAAAATTTATATGAAACCTCAAGGGACCCTCCATAGCCAAAACACTCTTGAAAGAGGAAGAGCAAAATTATAGATCTTACACTTCCTTATTTCAAAACTTATGACAAAACTACAGTAATCAAAACAGTGTGATACAGACATAAAGGGAAACATAGACTAACAGAATAGAATAGAATAGACACCACAGAAATAAATCCTCACATAGATGGTCAAATGATTTTTGACAAGAAAGCCAAAACTATTCAATGGGGAAAGGATAGTCATTTCAACAAATGGTATTGGGAAACTAGATGTTTAGATATAAAAGAATAAAATTGAACTTTAATCTCACCTCATATATAAAAATTAACTCAAAATTATCAAAGATCTAACTAAATGTAAGAGCTAAAACTGTAAATCTCTTAGAAGTAAACAGGGAGAAAACTTCATGACACTGGATTTGGTGATGATTTTAATATGACACCAAAAGCACAAGCAATGAAAGAAAAACTATATAAATTGGACTTCATCTAAGTTAAAAATTTTGTGCATCAAAAATATTATCAACAGAGCGGAAAAGTAGCCCATAAAATGAGAGAAAATGTTTGCAAATTATATATATGATAATGAATTAATATTCCGGTTATATAAATAAGTACAACTCAAGAACAAAAAACCCAAACAACCCGATTAAAAAATAGGGAAAGAGGCCGGGCGCGGTGGCTCACGCCTGTAATCCTAGCACTCTGGGAGACCGAGGCGGGCAGATTGTTTGAGCTCAGGAGTTCGAGACCAGCCTGAGCAAGAGCGAGACCCCATCTCTACCAAAAATAGAAAGAAATTAATTGGACAACTAAAAATATATAGAAAAAATTAGCCGGGCATGGTGGTGCATGCCTGTAGTCCCAGCTACTTGGGAAGCTGAGGCAGTAGGATTGCTTGAGCCCAGGAGTCTGAGGTTGCTGTGAGCTGGGCTGACGCCACGGCACTCACTCTAGCCAGGGCAACAGAGTGAGACTCTGTCTCAAAAAAAAAAAAAAAATAGGGAAAGGACATGAATAGATATTACCCCAAAGAAAATATATATTAAATACATAAAAATATGCTCAACATCACTAATATTAGGGAGATGCTAATCAATATAGCAAAGGGATACCATTTATATACATTAGGGTGGCTACTATTAAAAGCAAAACAAAACAGAAATTAAAAAGTATTGGTATGGATGTAGAGAAATTGGAACCCTTATGCATTGCTGCTGAGAATATAAAATGGTGTGGATGTTATGGAAAATAGTATGATGGTTCCCCAAAAAATTAAATACAGAATTACCATTATATATAGCAATGCCACTTCTGGGTATATATATATACAAAAGAATTGGAAGCAGAGGCTCAAACAGATATTTGAAAATCCATGTTCATAGCATCGTTAGTCAAAATAGGCAAAACGTGGAAGCAACCCAAGTGTCCACAGAAGGATACATGGATAAATGAAAGCTGGTAAATACATACAATGCAATATTAGTTTTAAAAACAAAGGAAATTCTACCCGATGTGGTAGTGTGTTCCTGTAGTCCCAACTACTTGAGAAGCTGAGGAAGGAGTGCTGTAGGACAGGAGGACAGGAGTTCAAGGCTGTAGTGAGCTATGATCATGCCTGGGCAAAATAGCGAGACCCCTTCTCTAAAACAAATACACTATTCAGGTGATGGATATGCCTACAGCCCACATTTCACCACTATTCAACATATCCATGTAACAAACTCCACTTGTACCCCCTAAATCTATTGATATAAAAAATGTTGGCAGAAAATAAAGTAAAATAAATGAGTGAATGAATGAAAGAAAATTCTGACATAGGCTACAAACAGATGAAACTTGAAAACATGCAAATTGAAATAAACCAATTACAAAAGGACAAATATACTGTATGATTTCACTTATAAGAGGTACCCAGAGTAGGTAAATTCATAGAGACAGAAAGTAGAGGGGTAGTTGACAGGAACTTTGGTGAGGAAGCAATAGGGAGCTATTGTTTAATGGTTCAGAGAAAAGGTTTTTGAGGGAAGCAGTCACCACTCATTTGGTAGAAAATACTTGAAATAGGAAAGAACCCGACAGAGATAATTTTAAGAAATCTTTTGCTATGTATTACAAATTCATTTTCTTCTGTTAACAGTATTTGAAGTATGTTGGTAACACACTGCAGTACTTGTAATTTATTTTGATTGATAGACACTTTTTTATGAGAATCCATATGCAGTTTTACATAAAACCCAGATACGTGACAGTTATATACTTGTTTATTCAAAATTTTTTAAGCATCTACTATATCTCCTCTTCAGATAATTTCAGATATTAGAGATCAAGAATTTGAGACAAGTTTGTGTTTATGTCCTTCGCCCATTTTTCGATAGGGTTGTTTGATTTTTTCTTGTTGATTTTCCTGAGTTCTAAGTAGATTCACATGTATTCACCATCAAATTGGTATTAACTGATCAACACATAAGTGCACATATAAGAATAACATTTATTGGATGTTGAGCAGGGGGGAGGGGGAAGGGGAGGGGACAGGTATACACAAAGAGTGCGATGCGTACCATCCGGGGGATGGACATGCTTGAAGCTCGGACCTGCGGGGGGAGGGGTGGGCAAGGGCAACATACGTAACCTAAACATCTGCACTCCCATAATATGCAGAAATAAAAAAAAAGAATTTGAAACATATATTAAATAATCAGTGTTTATTCTTGTTTTCTAAAATAACACTAAGTAGATTTGTACATATTCTCCTTTGAGTTGGCCTTTCCTAGCCATTCCCAAAAATATTTGTAGATTTTTTGAAACATTAAATCTTTTCATATTTCCATTTTAGTTTCTCACTTAGGAAAATAATTGGAACATTACAAAAACAAGGAATGACCTCTTGTAGTGGAAAAAAGCTAAATGTCCTATTTTTAGAATAACAAATGAACAGAGAAAATGAAAAAGGGCAGAATAAACATTCCATTTGACAATCTGTCACATACAAAATAGAGCAGCAATGCTGTGATGAACAGACCACTGCTGCAGATGAACCCACTACAAACGGAAGAAACAATCATTTATTCTTGAATGCTCTTGCTTTCATTCTTATTCCACAATTCTTTGTAAACTTACAAACACAGAGTATTCTAACATGAACAGAAGGGAAGATGAAGACATGACAAATTCAAGAGCAAATGTGTAAATTTAATTTACCACTGAAGAATATGAGAAATTTGTATAGACAGCTTAAAATTAAGTTTTGGTCCCTTTAAGATAACAACAGTTTTCAGACTTTTATTGAAATACACTCAAAAGAGCAACTTTCTTTTCTTCTGAACAATTTAAAGTTAGAATTATTAATAGCTTTCTTCTGGAGGAAATACTCAAATTCATCTATTCTTCCTTTCCTCCTCCTCCTCCTCCTCCTTCTTTAGAGACAGGGTCCCGCTCTGTCATCCCCGGTTGGAGTGCAGAGGCATGATCATGGCTCACTGTAGCCTCAAACTCCTGGGCTCAAGGGATCCTCCCATCTCAGCCTCCTGAATAGCTGCTACTACTGCATGTGCCTGGCTTATTCCTCTTATGAAAATTTTTTTTTCCCAAAAAGAAAGAAATCTCTTCTGATGAAAACCCTACAAATGTTTGGATTAATGCTATCAAAAACGCATGATCACTTTAGTTAATCAGGACCTTTTGTTGCCGTCAGTGAAACTTTTGTCTTTGGACAGCTCCCTCATTCCCATTGACCTTTCTGACTCTACTAACCCTCTCAGTATCGCTGCCTAATAACGTGCAGCCCTCCAGGTTCTCCCATAGATGAACTCATCAGCTTATTGCAAAAACTGAATTTATCAAGAATCTACTTCTTTGCATTCTGCCTCATTACATACATCTGAAAACATCCTAATTTCTTTACACAAGGGCTTAAACTCATCATACATCATCTTCATCTGTCAAACGGAGCAATATAGGGTGATGTCTGAATTGATTACTACTAATAATAATAGATTAAATTTACTTAGCATATCATGTGCCAAGCACTGTGCTTACTATTTCACGTTTGGAGAAGCAATGTAGCCCAGTGGTTAAAGGCTTGGGCTCCGGATTTAAACTGCCAGATTTGAAATCTTAACCAATTATTTTCTGTCAATTATTAGCATGTAATCATGGGCGAGTTGCTTCACCTCTCTGTGCCTTAATTTCCTTGTTTGTAAATAATGATACTGACCTTATTGGGCAGTTCTGAAGATAAAACGAGTTATTAATAGTGGCTGGTGTTTGTTAAATAAAAGCATCCTTACATGGATTGAATACTTCATATCTTAAATACTTATGAAGTACTTGAATTTCACAAATACTAAATAAACTTTAGTTATCATTAATTTGAGTTTAGGTATATTATTTTTATAATTTAGATGTGGTTGATAGCTAAGAAACAGAATGATTAAAGCAAGAGAAGCTGAACACCTAAGGTCTGCCTTCACCAGACCTTCCACTTTCTTTGACCAGTCGCAGGGATGGACAGATATTTTTGTAATAGCTGGAGAAAGGTCAGGGAATGGGCTTGGTTATCTGAGAATGTGAGAATGAATAGTGTCATTTTAGGAATTTTTTCTGTTCTTTTTCACATCCTTTAATTGTACTCACCCTGCTGATCCATCACGGAACTTCCTCTGGTTCAATCAGTATAAAGAAGAAATACAGTTGCAAATTCTGTGACCTTTTTGGTAGCTTTTTATGATAACCTTGGGGGTCACAATGCATAGTTTGAGAAATACTGGTTCAAGCTATATTTTCTCTGCTTGTTGATGAGTGTGTCACATGGGACAAAACCAAAGGCCATGCTGAGGTTGAGATGTATTGCGTTCATTGCTTTTCTGCTGTCTGCAATGTCCTCTGCTCTGTCAGCAAAGGCTATTCCATTGGTCTTTGATAATTTGCTCTTCTGACTCATGTTAGCTATTACCCTGCAATCTTACTGTGTACAAATTGATTTTCTGATGATATGCTCCAACATTATTACATACACTGAAGTTAACACGAATTGGTCTATAATTTCTAGCATTTACAAAAAATGTTTTTAAACCAACCTTTACTGGGGCTCTCTTGTATCCTTTGAGCATCTCTCCCATCATCCATATGTTCCCAGGATGACTCGGCCAATTCATTATGTTACTGCAGGGTGACTGTTGTCAGCTCTACCAAGATAAGCACATAGAAGTATTTTAGGTGATTAGACTTTACTGCTTGTACTTTATCTTGTTATCTTTCTATTTTATCTCTCTCTCTCTCTCTTATTCCCTCTTTTTCTCTCCACCTTTCCACCTGCCCTCCTCTTTCCTTTGCTATACAAGTAAAAATAAAGGCCATGTGAAAAATTACTTGCTATGAATTTATTTTAATTTTCTACTCCTTACCATAATGAAATATTAATAGCACCTGCTGTTTGAGGTGTGATAATGATGGTGACCATGTTTTTTTTTTTTTTTTTTTTGAGACAGAGTCTCGCTTTGTTGCCCGGACTAGAGTGAGTGCCGTGGCGTCAGTCTAGCTCATAACAACCTCAAACTAATGGGCTCAAGTGATCCCACTGCCTCAGCCTCCTGAGTAGCTGGAACTACAGGCATGCGTCACCATGCCCGGCTAATTTTTTCTATATATATATATATATATTTTTAGCTGTCCAGATCATTTCTTTCTATTTTTTAGTAGAGACAGGGTCTCGCTCTTGCTCAGGCTGGTCTCGAACTCCTGACCGTGAGCGATCCACCCACCTCGGCCTCCCAGACTGTTAGGATTACAGGTGTGAGCCACCGCGCCCCGCCGGTGGCCATGTTTTTAAAAAGAGACCTTATCTCTCAGTGATATATGCTAAAATATTTAAGTTTGAAATTATATGATGTCTGAAACTTTCTTCAAAGTAAAGCTGAGTGATAGGAAGTTTCCAGTATATGATATATATTTAAGGGCCCAGAAAACACAAGTGCTTGCTGAACATTTGGTCTCAAATCAGGTGGTTCACAGAAGTTGCAATTCTGGAGTTACAAAGAGAACCATGTGTGGTATTATAATAATATTTCAGAGGTCTTTATTAATGCCTACATTAAATTTATTCATAATAACTATCCAAGTGTGCTTAGGAAGAAAATGTTCAATATGAGAATTTGGCTGATATTTCTCCATTCTTATTCTTTCTCTGCGTCCATGTCACCACCACCATATACTTACTTCAGTGTTATTATTCGTCCAAACGCTAAGTTGTCTTCCAGCTCACATGCCATCTCTGCAAGAAGCATCACATCGTTCCCTTATGTGGATGAGACTCTATCTTGATGTCTTTCCTGGCACTTCCACGCCCTACAACATATTGTAGCTGTCTATGTGTGTCCATATTCATATCCTCTACTTAAAAAGCTTCTGAGGACAGGGTAGTTTCCAATCCAATATGTCTTTGTGTCCACCAGCACCCAGTGCACTGCTAGGAAACCCTCAGTAAATAGATGTCTGTCAGAGGAACATATAAATGAATAAATGATAAGTGCAAAAGTTTCCTGAAAAGGAAAATCAAAAACACACACACACACACACACACACACACACACAGCATCACTTGAGATTTCTGTAGTCTTCATAGATGTAAAGATTCTTCTAGACTTAATTAACAATAAAAACTTCATCAACTCATAACAGCAACTAGTTTTCGTTGCTGCTTTTCTACAAAACATTGTCTCTTCTTTCAATAGCAGATCAATGGCCGCATTTTGTAGAATGGTTTTCTCATAAGCTGTCAACATCCAAACAGCTCTTTTGTAACATAAAGCAAGATAAACTGAAGTTGGAATTGGCTATCCGGAAAGTTAAACTACTTCTCTAAATACAGAATGCATGTTTACTGCTTCATGAGCCTGTTGGCAGTTTCCCTAAAATGACCAACATTAGAGCAATGTAAACATTTTGAAGATTACACTACAGCCATTCTTGTCTTTTCTCTTCTGTGACGATTACTATAATGTGTTCATTATGGGAAAGCACGCCCTAACAATGCCTCGCTGAATTTTAAGGGAGCAGTGCTGAGAGAAATGCTGTGCGTCCAACACCCACTAAGAAATCAAGATGTACAGACCAAAACTTATTTTCAAAGAAGTTAAGTTGCAGTTACGTCTCTGGGCACATACACTGTTTTGGATAGTTCATATTCTGCTGCTAAATATCTTGGTGACTGGAATATAAGCTGCCAAGAATTTTTTAATTGTTTACATTTAAAATTACATAAAACAACAAAATCGGCACACTTCAAATTAAGGGGTAAATGCTAAGGATTTTTTAAA
This sequence comes from Avahi laniger, assembly GCA_963575035.1. Taxonomy (NCBI): domain Eukaryota; kingdom Metazoa; phylum Chordata; class Mammalia; order Primates; family Indriidae; genus Avahi; species Avahi laniger. The sequence goes on along the minus strand of CAUYSK010011433.1, from coordinate 52,206 downwards.
TGCAAAATGTAATTATTGAAACTTTATCAGAAAGAAAAAGGAAAGGAAATAACTTCTGTTTTTGTTTTTATATGTGATAATGAAATAGCATCAGGCCCTGAACATTTTATTTATTTTCACAGTCTTGTTAGGTAGATAGGTGTGGTGGAGACTAGCTACTTCCTCCCCAAACTGTATACTTTGGTCTGACACTAGGGTGAAGTGTGGAAGGCATCTGGGGCTGCAAAATGTGAGGAGGCGCTCAGGTTTCTGCAAACACCAGTCCTGCACCTTCATGACCCTGCACTAGCACGACCTTGAGAGTGAGTGGCTCCTTACCTTTCGCATCCTTAGCACTGCCTTGCCTCACCCAAATCTCAGCAATTGTCTTGCTGGGCAGTTAGACTATATTTCTCAGCCTCCCAAATCAGGACTTATCTTGCAACTGAGTTCTGTCCAGTAGAACAGAATAGAATAGAATAGAATAGAATAGAATAGAAGTAGTGTTTGCCCCTTTTAGTCTTGATCTACAAAATTCTCTAAAGTGTTCTGAATTTTAGGTGTACACTTGACCTCAATACCTTGCCCAGATAGTTGGTAAAACATTATTTCTGGGTGTGTCTGTGAGGGTGTTTCTGGAAGAGATTAGCACTTGATTCAATAGACTGAGTAAAGATGCACTTTCACCAATGTGGTTGGACATTATCCAATCCCTTGAGGGCACAAATAGAACCAAAAAGTGGAGAAAAGGTGAATTCTCTCTCTCTCTCTTTTTGGATTGGGACATCCATCTTCTCCTGCCCCTTGGATATCAGATCTGCTGGTTCTTGGGCGTTTCAGCTCCAGGACTTACATCAGCTGTCTTCCTGGTTTTCAGGCCTTCAGCCTTGGACTGGAAGTTCTATCAGTAGCCCTCCTGGTGCTGAAGTCTTTGGATTTGAACTGAATTATACCATTGGCTTTCCTGGTTCACCAGCTTACAACAACATAAGATAGAAGTTCTGGGCCTCCATGATAAAGTGATCTGACTCTCATAATAAATCTCTTATATATGAATATAATATGAATGTTATATTAGATATATATATATGTGTATATTTTATTGGTTCTGTTACTCTGGAGAACCTTGACTAATTCAAGTACCATCCTCCCTGTTTTTTTCCCATCTACAAGGTGACGAGTTGAGAGCTTCAATGATGTAAGGGAAGATGGAGTCACAATTTGGAAGGAACTAGAGTCACTTGAGATGCCACATAGAGAAGAAATGCTCAGGAGAGCTGCCCAACCAGGGACACCCGTGTTAGATCCTTGAAGGAATGAAACTTACTATTTTAAGAAAGTAAATTGTGGGGTTGTTTGTCAAACAATTAGCCTATTCAGATTTACAGTAGGTATAATTCCCCCCGCTCCCGCTTTTTTTTTGGGGGGGCGGAAACTAAGGCTCAGAGAACCTAAGTTAGCTGCAGAAGATCACATAGACCATGGTGGTAGATCTAGGATTTGAGCTCTAGTCCATCTGACTCCAAAGTTCATGTTATTCAACCTATTAACATTGCATTCCAGAAATCACTAGAAGTAACTACTGAGAATATACTTAACAAAGTTAGTAAATCTTTCCTGCTATGTATCCAATATGCTGTATGATAGTTTCTGAAACACATTCAACCTTAGAAGCTTTAAGTTAGAAAATAAAAATGGTATTGTTCTTTAGAGTAAGTCATTTTAAGGAAGTAAATTTACTACAAAAATGCAGCTCTGTTTGGATTTGAGCAGTTACAGAAGTTCCCCACCTCCCCACTCCACACACACACACTACAGCCCCTATTTCAACTTTGGGTCACCAGATCCTGCCAATTTCTGGAAGCTTCCTGGCTTTGGTTTCCATTAGATTCAGCCACAAATTGTGGCAAACAAAAGTTGATATAATAATAAGATGTCATAGAGAAGGAATATTCCCTCTTCTTTATTGCTCCCCAAATTTTATTGACAGAAACTCATGTCAAACAGTGAAGGCTTCATTATCTACTTGTTACCCTTACAAAATAGAGCTCATTTAGAAATCTATATTCTGCAATATAAATACATATGCGGGGTCTGTTTGGGGTCTGTTTGTTTTTGCATAGGGAGGCAAGCCAATTAAAGGGAGCAACAGGAAGACCTGGGCAAGAGTACAGTGGAAATCTGCCGTCAAGTCCATCTGGAGGACATTCACACTCCAAACAATGAGTTCACTGAGTTTTCTCTCTTCAGAGCAAATTAACAGGGAGAGATGTGAGTTAAAAAAATAAAATAACTGGAGATGTTTTTAAATTATTTAATAAATAACTCTATGGTGGTTTCCGCCACAATGTTTCCTAACCAGAAATGTAGAGATACTTATAATTCTTTTTTTTCTTTTTTTTAAATGATAGATAAAAATTATTTATACATTTCTATATTGCTTTTTTAAATTGAAAGATAAAGAATATATTAATCTCCCTTATCTTTGGATGATATGTTCCAAGACCCCAGTGGATACCTGAAACCTCAAATGGTACTGAATACTACATAGTATGGATACATAGTGGATACCTGAAACCTCAAATGGTACCTATGATAAAGTTTAACTTATAAATTAGGCACAGGAAGAGATTAACAACATTAATAATAAAATAGAATAGTTACAATATACTGTATTAAAAGTTACATGGATTTGGTCTCTTTTTCAAAATATCTTATTATACTGTACTCCATCTATTTTCAGAACATGGTGGACTGCCGGTAACTGAAACCATGGAAAGCAAAACCAGGGATGAGGGGTTACCACTGTAAACATGACTATCTTCAATGTTGGCCTTCTTAATTTAAGTAGTGAGGTGACGTGACTAATGAAAAGATCACGGCATTTGCTTTTGAAAGAGTGTGTATATTTTTCTGGTTTCTTCAAGTACTAGATAAATAACAATAGGGAAAACTATTGACTGTCTCCAAGATTCGATTTTTTATTTGTAAATTGAACATATTAGTGATATCTAAATCACAAGCTATAATGACATGTATATTTTTATGATAAAATTGATCACAGAGAATGAAATTGAATCATGTATGTGATAGTGCTTAATACAGATAGTCATTTTTTTGGTTTTTATTTTTTTTCTGTTTCTCTGTTTTCCAAGGTTTTGTTTGTTTTGTTTTGTTGAGACAGGGTCTCACTCTGTCATCCAGGGTACTAGAGCACACTGGTGTCATCATAGTTCACTGCGACCTCAAACTCCTGGGCTCAAGTGATTCTGCTGCCTCGGCCTTCTGAGTAGCTGCGACTAGAGGCATGCACCACGATGCCCAGCTAATTTTTCTATTTTTTTGTAGAGATGAGGTCTCTCTTTTGCTCATGCTGGTCTTGAACTCCTGACCTCAAGCAATCCTCCTGCCTCTGCCTCCCAAAATTCCTGGATTAAAGGCATGAGCCACCACACCTGGCCATGTTTTCCATATTTTTGATGTCACAATAAATTGAGGTATATACTCAGACAGAGCTAAAGAGTAATAAGGCATCTTTTTAAAAGGGCCCTGCTTACTTGGTTTGATGAACAAAAGCACTGCAATGTTGTTTGCAGTTTTCAGGTAAAGAGATCTTTCTAAATTCTTTTCAACCTGTTCTTCCTCACCTAACCTGGAAACTCCCAAGACAGCAAAAACCATGCCTGTATTGTTCTCTTCTGTATCTTCATCATCTAGAAAAGAGCTTTCTAAAATCTTGTGTATGTCCCAGAGTTCTATTTTAGATTCACTCCTCATTACACTAGGTAATTTTATCCACTCTTAAGCTTTCAAATCATTATTACACTGAAGAATCCAAAGTATGTGTCCCCTGACCAGACACATACCCCTTCCCACACCCAACCAACTCCCTGTAGATGGGTCATATTGAATTTTCTGCAAATATTCTTAAACTCAGCAACCAACGGTAATCTTCTTACCTTCTCTCAAATTCCTATTCTTTCTCTTTTATATTTTAGCAAGTGATGGGATCATTCTTCATGTAAGCCAGGAGTCAGCAAACTACAGCTTGAGAGCGACATTCAGCCCACTGTGAATTTGGCCCACTTGAAAATAAAGTTGTATCAGGACACAGCCATTCCCCTACATTAACATACTTTCTCTGATTGCTTTTGCCCTTACCTCAGCAGAGTTGAGTACTTGTAACAAAGCTCTTATGACCCATAAAGCCTAAAATATTTACTATCTGGCCTTTTAAAAAAATATTTGTCACCCCTGATCTAAGATGGCCAGGGTAGAAATCCAAGAGAGACCACTGATGTCTCCCCATTCGCTGTCCTTCATTCCCTCATCCAATTAATTTCCCTATCCGGTCAAATACCTCCTAAATAGTTCCCCAGTCCTTCCTCTGCCTCGATTTTGACTATCATTAGAGTCCTTATCAATTTTCAACCCTTATCAATTTTATCCAGACTATTACATATGCCAACTGGCTTTCCTGCCATTATTCTTTTCTTTCTGTTTTTTTTTTTTTAAAGTCTACAGTACCCAGTATTCCCTGGCAGTCTACAAATAACAACCAGGCCCGATCCTACTTAGCTCTGAGATCAGACCAGATCAAGTGCACTCAGGGTGGAAGGACTGTAGATTCCACCATTTTTCTTGATCATTGTAAAGCATTCTTCATACTCTAGTAAGAATTATCTAATTAAAAAAACAAACTCAATCGTATCCTAACAAAATTTTTTGTTGGCTCTCTAAACCCACAGGATGAATTAATCTTGCCATGACATTGCCTACAATAATTGGGTGAATTTAAATCTCTCCAACTTCATTGCCCCCCCATTCTCTGCTATAATTTTATTCTTTAGCTTCATGAAATTACTTACTGTTCCCCTGCACACAGTTTGCTATCCTCACTTAGGTTTCTGTGCTTGTTCATGCTACCTTCTTTGGAATGACATCTCATTCTAAATTTTAATTCACCTCATATAAATCTACCCTTTAATTCTCACCTCAAGATGACTTCATTGAAATGATCAGGTGGGTCAAATCTCTCTTGCCTGCCCTACTATAGCAGAGTACTGAATAAATTACATTTTCAGTCTTCCATTTGTAATTCTGAAGTAAGCCTCTATTTATTCCATTTTTCCTTCCTAATCAGACCCTGAATTTTCCTGTCAAAAGTTTAGAGTGGAATTTACCTCACCCTCACCTCTAGGGTGTGGGCTCTGATTACCTCGTCTTGAGGTAATCAACTTAGCCGATCTTCCTCATCACAACGATAACTTTATTCCATCCTTTTCATCAAGAAAGAGCAGAAAACCCAAGCCTAAGGCACTTGTATGTGGCATCCCCCTCAAAACAGTGATGGTTATGGATGAATCCATCGAAGAGAATCTCGGAACTTTTGCCGGAAATGATGGCATATTGACTCCACTTCTTCTGCCAGGCGTGGTGGTAAGAGGTTGTTTGAAATGGCTATAGCCTCAGTGAGAGTCTGAAATTTTCAAGAATCCTCACATGGAGCCTGAAGGTGGATGCCACCTTAGGAAACAGAGTCATCAACTCCTTAGTCTTGGTGACATTGCTTCAGTTCAGAACCAGATTGCAACAGGTAGTGGAGTATCCACTAAATTAGTCATAATTCAAATTTTCCTTTTGTTTAAGCCAATTTGGGCCTTGGGATTTTTTAATTTTTCACTTACCACCAAAAGAATTATAATACTAACTATTCTCAATAGCCTATGAGTACTGCGAAGATAGACACTATGCTTTACTCATTTTCGTTTCTTTAATGTTTCGTGGAGTCCCTGACACATACAGCAGTGGTCCTCAACCTTTTTGGCAACAGGGATTGATTTTCCACAGACGGGGGCCAGGGGGAGACAAAGAACTCAGGGCACAGTTCCTAACACGCCATGGACCGGTACTGGCCTCAGCCTGGGGGTTGGGGACTGCAGACATAGATGATCTGAAGGAATGTTTTCTTAACTAACAAAATATATTGGTAGCAAAGCCAGAAATTATCCTATTATATAAAGCCTCCCTAAACCAATACATTTCCTTAAATTGAAAATGACTGACTTTCCCTATGTCTTGGAAACCATATAAATTCACAACTATTGAACTAGTTTCTGTAACCAATAATAAATAGTGTATAGTAGGATTGTGACAGTCACTTCTAATCTGGTCTCACTAGGAAATTATCATAATGTTTATGTACAGAAAATGTCCATGCCTTGTTTTTATTCAGCTGGTTTTTTTTTTCTGGACTGTACTATTTTCTCATCTCTCATCTCTTGCATTGCTCCATGTTCCGTTGAAAATTCTAGACAATACGTGTTTCCATATGTTTAGTGTTTATACCCATTTTAAAAATTTGTATTTTCTCTGACTGCAATTATTCAAAAGTTCCATTTTAGGTTCAGATGTGTTTATATAGCTCTAGCTACTACAGCCCTGATAAAATACTTTGCAAGTTTGCACAATACTGCCAATTCCAATGCTCACTTTGAACAATGTCTATTGCCTGTTCCGCTGAGAAGAAATTCTCTCTTTGTAAGCTTTCACTAGAAGAACTTCATTACTTTGCACTGCAACTCTCTTTCACTCACGAAAATGGGAAAAATTTTAAAGTCAGTCCCAACTTTTTTTTTTTTTTTTTTTGAGACAGAGTGTAAATCTGTTGCCCCAGCTAGAGTGCTGTGGCGTCAGCTCACAGCAACCTCAAACTCCTCGGCTCAGGCGACCCTTCTGCCTCAGCCTTCCAAGTAGTTGGGACTACAAGTGCATGCCACCACGCCCGGCTAATTTTTTTCTATATATTTTTAGTTGTCCAGCTAATTTCTTTCTATTTTTTTTTTTTTTTTAGTAGAGACGGGGTCTCGCTCTTGCTCAGGCTGGTCTCGAACCCCTGAGCTCAAACGATCCGCCCAACTCGGCCTCCCAGAGTCCTAGGATTACAGGCGTGAGCCACCGCGCCCGTCCCAGTCCCAACTTCTTTTGGTCAGAATTATCATACGTGTTTCTACCACCTTATGGTTCCAGCGACTTCCACCTCAGTTCAGCAGATGTTGGTTGCTGAATCTTTCTGGAGGCACCTGTCTCTCCAGATATCAAGGTGTCAGTTTTCTTTGCTACCTCAGCTCTCTGAATGGTCAAAGAATAGTCATTGATTTTCAGTTTATCCACTTTTTCTTCTAAGGATACGAGTGATGACATCAAAGCTCTTTCCATGTCAGAGGTAAAACTGCAAGTCAGTCTAGCCTTTCTGAAGGGCAAGACAATTACCAGCCGGGATTAAAGATAAACTTCCCTGCTTCATATGAACTGCTAATCGTATTATATTTTCAGTGTCACTAAACATGAAAATCAGTTCTCAGAGACCAGGATTTTAGTATTTAAGAGTTTCATACCTACTGTAAGATTTCTAAATCCTAATTATATTAGAAAAAAGAAACAATTGCTTTCCCAATAATTTTGCCACTCATATGCTAGTCATGGTGTCTGCCTGGACAAAACTTGGTCTAAAGAAAATGGCTCTGACTATAGGACCACCTGTGATGGATGGCTCTGCCCAGAAAGAAATGGAGATTCTGACTTAAAGGATAAGAATTTGGTAGTGGGAGAGATAGCTGAAAAGATATACCAACACAGCCCACTATGTAGAGGGGATGCAATGAGGGGGTGGGGGGGAGAGTCACAATTGAGTGAAATACTAGGAAACAGAATACAAGAGAAGGCAGATGCTCTAAGCCAAAAGCAGAGGGTACAGTAGTGAGAAAAGACACCATAAATCCAAAGACTGCCAAGAGGAAGCACTGACTCCCTCGAGCAAGATTCTAGAGCAGCTTTCCTGCTGCTCAGATCCCAGAAAGGACTGTGGGGTTGCGAATGATACCCTACCCCACCATCAACACCAATTCTTGCATCAGTGAAGTTCAACTCTGCTACTGAGGTTTGCTTGGTATGTTTTCCTGTTTTGATGGGGGTTTTTTTTGTTGTTTTTAAATGGGTTTTTGTAAGACCTACTTGGCTAAAGCCTTGATTCTTTATTCCAAAATGTATCCATATAATAACATCACTAATCACTTAAAATAACTTGATCAACTCTTTTTTCCATTAAACTAAAAAAAGCTAATGAAGCGATTGTGATCTCAGTTTTAGAGTTTATCCAGGGGAGGCAAAGTTAGCCAACATATCAAATTTAAGTAGCAGAATTTTTTCTTTCATTTCGATCTAACATCTTTTCGGTCTTCCATATTAATGTACTTCTTTGTGGACTTCATGATGTTAATTAATATGATAAAACAAATGTTAATGCATTAGTGGATGTTAATGGTGGGTTAATGTATCAGCCTTTCTTTAGATAACATATTTGGTTTTGAAAGGATTTTTTTCCACAGCAGAAAGGGAGGATAGAGTCAGATAAATAATTTTTGTCATGGTTATAATTAATGCAATGCCATTTTAACTCAGATACTGCTTTGGAGCACATATTGAGTAGTCTAGAAAAAGAAGTTTATGTCACAACCTTCTACAACTGGGCGCTCCACTTTTAGGATTCAGTAATTGTTAACTGAAAATATTTTAATCAAATCAAGGTCATTTTAATATAGAGTCCCTCTATTTTGTGCATTTATTTCATATTGTAAATTTATAAGGTCCTTAATTTTCATTTCTATATGTCTCCTAGATTTCTCTTAAATCCATTTACTTTTTGTAAGATTCCACAGTTGCATGTTCTGTATTAACACATCACAAGTTATTCTTATGTGAGATAATAAAACACATAGTTCAAAATTTTTTTCTACCTATTAAACATTTTTTCGCCTCATTTGTCTATTTTATTGAGGTTATCCAATTTGAAATATTTAAGCCAATCCAGAAGATTAGTGAAAATTCAAGAACTTTTCAAAGATTTCTAAATAAGATTTAACCTAGAATTTAGAATACTTAAATTTTCATGTAATTTTTGGAAACAACACTGAACTACTGATAAAAGATTTCCTTCCTTCCTGCCTTCCTTCCTTTTTTCCTTTCTTTTGTAGCAGATGATATTTTCAAATTGTGCTTGGAAAAGCTCTAAATATTTTGCAAAGATTCTCCAGTATCTCCTCATTAAATAATAAAGGGAAGACCAGCAGATAGTGCAGTGACAATAATCATTCGGAGAAAGACTCCCACTACTTGCAACAGAAAATCTAAAATTACTGTCGTGGAATATAATGTAGTAGATGCCCATATACTTTCAGTCCTAAAAATATCACACAAACATTGAACAGCTACCACCATGAGAAAATCAATATATCTGAATAAATATCAGTATGATTGTATAACTTAAAAACTAAAAATGAGTGCCACTACTTTGTTTAATCAGTTTTGTTGTTTAATCTATCTCAATAATACAGTACATTTATTTTCCAAAGAGCTGTAGGATCATCGTCATATGGCATGTGATTTCATAAGATGGTTTGACCTCCACTCAGGGAGTTGATCAAACTTTCACAGTGCCAGACCATTAAGTCATTTTTGTTTCCTCCCTCAGTACCTGCCCTCCAAAATGCATACTCTGCAGGTTAATCCACAGGACATAGTGAAAATGCCCAAATGTTCTCTGGAGTAATCCAACCCTGCATACTGATCAATCAGAGAATATACTGTCTTGCATACTGATCAACCTTGAAAAATAAAGTTCACTAGCAATGAAATGGAGAATAAAAGCAATAATCCACTTAAATTTGGACATAAACATGATTTACCTGAAATATCCAGAAAATATTATAGAAGTCGATGTTGTTACATTTTTAGTTTTGTTTTAATTTTAATTTTCTGGGTAATTGGTTTGGGTCTTTTCCTTTTGCTAGCGCAGACCTTGGGAAGGTCATATTAGTCCTATAAACCTGTAAAGGAGTAATTTGAAATACCATAAATAACAGAATATATGGACACATATTTATTAGGGTTCTTTAAAAATAAAAATATAAATTAATCACATATTTATATGCTTTCAGGCTATAGGTGATTATCACTGTGCAAAATATTGTACCATGTATTCAATTTCTATAGCATTTATTTTAGCATGCTATGATTTATAATCCTATAAAGGCTCATCTATTGCCAAAACCTTTGGAGAAGTATGTAGTGAGAGCCAAATGGAAGAAAAATCTGCTTTTTAAGGAATATATAAATGCATCCTAAGTGCATGCCATTTGATTCATATACAGCAGCTTTGAAATGCAGCATACAGTTCACAAGCTATTGGTAGGCATGCCTATCTGAAAGTAGGGATAAATATGTGATGGAATATCGGAATCTTTTATAAAATGTAATTGGTATCAAAAGTCAGTAGTTATAAAAATTATTTATTGCTTACTTAGCCAGGCTTCTATAAGTCTGTCTTTGCTAACATTTAAAGAAGCAAAACAAAAGCCAAGTCTAATATTAAATTTCTTTCTCTTTTATGTTTTCTGTTATATTTCTAACTTGTATTCTAATTAGGAACTTTCAAAGATCAAGAACCACCAGCTTCCTTGAGCAGCTGGACTCCCAGCTGGGTGTGTTGTGTGTGTAATAGCTTCAGTAATTTCCTTTCTTTTCATGTGTCTTTTCTCTAAGTTGGCTGCATTGTTTAGAATGAGATTTCCTTTGCAATCAGTACTGTGTCCCTTGCTTTGGATATCTAACTTGATTTATAAACTCGCTATTTTGCTTACATTATTTTAATCATTACTAACATTTTTTCAGCTCAAACTTTTTTTTTTGCAAAAGCTCTTTATTCTCACCATTATTCTAATATGAATTCGAACATTTAAAATAACCATTAATAATTTGTATACTATGATATTTATTTAACAGAGTTGACAATTATAAACACATTACACTTTGATGAATATTGTTTTCAAAATTTGACATAGTTTTTAATTATTCTCCTTCATAATAGAATGCAAAAGACATGTTAAAAGTAAAGATAATTAAGAAATGTTCATTTTAGATTTTAGAGATCTTCAAATTTAAAGAATATTATAAATGATTGAAGCATTAAAATGTGAGACAAAGGAATTGGAATTTTTATCCTGGAGTAAAAGCGGTTAACGTTTGATTTAATGGCTTACAGAAAATAAGTCAACTACCCAGTGAACTGATAGAAAATTTCAGTCTAAGTTTAAACATAAAAAAAAACAAACACCACTCCTTCCCATTTCTCCCCTGTCACTGCTCTTCTGTGGACTTCTCATCTTCTTTGTATAGGAGATCATTGCAACCTAGGTATACAGATACAGTTGCATTATCACAAAAGGATTCATAGAAAATACTAACACAGCCATATCCCTGTTCCATATGTTTATGAAACAATCATAAAATAATACCTAACTCTGGGAAATAAATGCTATAAAATATATCGGTCTTTCACTATAGTCAAAGAACTTTGAATTACAGACAAGAAAACCTGAATTTAATTTTTTTCTACCCTAGAATAACATCTATTGTTCAAAGTCTTATAACTCAAAAATATCTTAGTCACTTAAAAATTTTTTTCTCTAATTCTTTACCCACATCAAAATGGTAGAGAATCTAGGGGAATGAAAGAGGGAATGACATTTTACAGGATAAGAGCTAATTTTATATCCAGAATTGAAGAGTTAATGTAAGGAGACAGCTTAGAGATCATTGGATTCAGAATATTCTTTTTACTTGCTCATTTGCTTGGGTTTTGGATAAGTAGAAGATATGGCTTATTGGCAATGGCCTTTTTTAAAAACAAAATTGCATGAAAACAAAATGAACTGTAAAAGTAACAATCACCAGGATGGTCTTCTTTCAGTCTGAACCTTTGGAAGGCAAAATGATTTTGTGTGACACCAATTCCTTTAGCTCAATGAAGGACAAGCAGAGTTGAAGAAATATGCAGCCAGGTCAGAAGGAAACTGCAGCCACATTCTCTTTGGCAAAAGCAAGTTTAAGTCTGAAATCAGGTTATAGAAAAGAAAGGGCAGAAGAAGAAAATTAATTTCCTCTCTCCTTCTTGTGTTTCTAATGATAGTTATCATTTATTAAGTGCATTCTGTCAAACACCATAATAGGTGCGTTAAATATATTATTTAATTTAAGCAGAGAAGCAATCTTAGGAAGTTGAATATTTTTATTTTCATTTGCAGATAAGGACATTGAGGCTTAGGTAGATTAATTGATGGCTTAAGGCCACACAGCTTGTAGTGGCAGAGCCAGAGCCACAGCACAGGCCTATTGACCCTGAGGTCCATTTTATTCCATTCCATTATGCTGCTAGGGTACTTTGGTTGCAGGCAATAGAAACTGACTCTGGTTAATGTAAGCAAAAAGAAAATTCATGAGTAGGCTATAGGGAAAATCGTAGAATCAAAAGGAAGAATAAATTTCAAAGCCAGAAAAAAATAGAAGGCTTATAGCAGGATTTCTAGAAGAATTCATATCCCATCTGCCTGAGTGAGCTTTAAACATTTTCAATAATTATGGTCTTCTGATAGGATTGTATTCCAAGGTCTAACTTGCCTACATCTGTTTACCTCCCAATGAGAAGGAAGACTGTAGTTGAGCACTTTGGCAAGGTCTCACTGGAATATGTCCATGGGGGAGAAATAATTCAAAATGAAATTAGGAAGCTTTACCTGCCCCAAAATGTCAAATGGTTGGTTACTAGTTTGCTCAAAACAACAACAACAACAGCAACAAAAATGCTTAACAAAAGACCAGGGTATGTCAGATAAATTTGTCCTATTATCAAGATTTATTTATTTATGTATGTATTTATTTATTTATATTTTCTTTTTTGAGACACTGTCTCTCTCTGTCATCTGGGCTGGAGTGGTGCAGTGGCATCATCGTAGCTCACTGCAGCCTGACACTCCTGGATTCAAGCCATCCTCCTGCCTCAGCCTTCCAAGGAGCTGGGACTACAGGCATACAACAACACTTTGCCCAGCTGATTTTTCTATTTTTTGTAGACATGGGGTCTTGCTCTTGCTCAGGCTGGTCTTGAACTCCTGGCCTCAAGCAATCCTCCCATCTTGTCTACCCAAAGTGGTAGGATTACAGAAGTGAACCACTGTGCTAGCCATAAAGGATTCTTTAATCTTTTATCCTTCTCAAAACCACAGGTTTACTAAATACTCCATATCATCCTCCATTCTCTCCTCATTACCCAGACTGCCCCACTCAGAGCAACACTCTCCATGTTGAGGGTATTGCTAGATTATAAATTAGGTGCGAGGTAGCAAGACCTTGAAGATAGGCATTGAAAAGAGAAACAGTGTTTCAAGCTTCTACCAACCCATATCCAAGTGCTCTAAAAAATAGAGCACCAGCATGAGAGTTGGGCACTAATAACAATAACCAACATGTAAAGCCATCACTAGGCAGAGATTGTTCTAAGGGTGCTCCGTGTTTTAATCCATTTAATCCTCACAGCCTTATGGGAAAGGCACAGATGAAGAAATTAAGACTGAAAAACACTTGCTCCAAACCACAGACCTAGTAGATGACAAAACAATTTAGGTAAATCATTGGCTTTGACCAAGTCTCAGTTTTTTCATTTGGGATGATAAGATAATATCTCACTATTTGTTTCTTGTAAGATGAAACAATAAAGCACCTTTAAAGTTACTGTACAAGTCATTGATGAGTAGAAGGCACTGAGTCTTCTCCCTGCAAACTGGCAAATGGCCGCTATGGTGAGCTACGTTGATTCCTGAATTTAGTTCTCTTTTTCAGGAACTTTATCAAGAACAAAAACTTCAAAGCCAGGCTGGGCGTGGTGGCTCACGCCTGTAATCTAGCACTCTGGGAGGCCAAGGCGGGCAGATTGCTTGAGCTCAGGAGTTCGAGACCAGCCTGAACAAAAGCAAGACCCCATCTCTACTAAAAATAGAAAGAAATTAATCGGACAACTAAAAATATATATATAGAAAAAAAATTAGTTGGGCATGGTGGCGCATGCCTGTAGTCCCAGCCACACGGGAGGCTGAGGCAGAAGGATTGCTTGAGCCCAGGAGTTTGAGGTTGCTGTGAGCTAGGCTGACACCAGGGCACTTACTCTAGCCCAGGTAACAGTAAGACTCTGTCTCAAAAAAAAAAAAAAAAAAGACAAAATAACTTCAAAGCCAAGATTCACAGTAATATGCGAAATTTTTATTATTTATTTCTACCTTAAGTAAATCACCACTTATTTTAAAAAGTCTTTATTTCTTTACATGAAGAAGTAAGTTAACAATACATATGTTTCTGAAAGATAAAACTCATTTTATAATGAATAAATAAGAAGTTGGGATGCAATTTTGGCAGAAGTGATAACACAAGATCTACCTTGGTGTTTCACAAAGTTGTGAATGCCATACTCATGAGTGATGAAATTAAAATTCTGATCAAATCATGGAGACTGAGGATAAGTGTTTTGGGACACATAATTGAAATACCTATATGTGATAGTGTTAAGTAGCAAAATTTCTTTCTTTTTTTTACAACAGAACTCTATTATCTTTATTCAGTCGTATTCAGCAATGGCAATAAGAGAAGAAGACAGGTAAACAAATAATGCAACTGTGTTCAAATTATCGTTAGAGGAAATGACTAACTGTTAGAGGTAGAGTCCACAGAGAAAAGGTTATATTGGAGCCTGGATCTGAAGAATGAACCACAAGCAAGATGAAATCCAGTCAGAAGAAAGAGCATGCATCATGGCTTAAGGTATTAAGAAAACCATGTGCCATTGCTTCTTCTGGAACTCCGGCTGTGAAAGGGATGAAGAAAGGCAGTAAATAAAGCCAGAGATAGGAAGGAGATTGTCAAAATTTGGATACGGTATGTTTATCATTTTATTCTGTAATCTGTTCTTTATGGTTTTATTCTACACTGTCAAGAAAAATGATAAGAACCTATTGTCTTATAGATAAGACAAAGGAAACATCCTTTTTTCTAACCCTCTGGACACCCCTGAGATTGTCTCAAGAGTAGAAACAACAGTAAGGTTCACAAACACAAAAAATAGCTTGTTCCATGGTCATTCTTATTTATGGTGTATATGTGACAATCTTAATAAATCTATTAACCAAAAAAAAAAAAGCAAAGGCAGAAAATAGAATGGAATAATTAGAAAGTAATTTGTAAAGATAAAGCATTTCACAGAATGAGAATTTTGAGTTCAAAGAGGTGAAATATCTGCTTTGCTTAAGTCACTAAGTGAATTAGTGATGGAATATGAAAGAGATCCCAGGTCTCTGGACTCTAATCAATTTTCTTAACATTATATCACACTGCCTCTAAGTATTCATAATAAATACTGCATATCCATATTCAAATGTGTTAATATATGTATAATTATATGGACATATGTATACTTATAGACCTGAAATGTATACCAATCCATAGTTGATTGATCTGGGAAGGTTAAACAAAATGTTCTTTCATAGACTATTGTCAGGAACTAGCCATACAAGTCCATCAAACGGCAAGGAAGACTGGGGACATGCAGGAGCACATGGAAATTCATTGAGCAGCAAGTGCCTCTGCCACACTGACTTTCATCTCTACCATCTCCCCACTAGCTCACGAGGACAGGAACTGCGAATACATCTGTTACATCTCTTCAAGACCTATTTAATATTGGATCCAGTCTCCAAATTTATGCTTCACGGAAATTGAATTCCTCCTCCAAATTGACGCAAAATCCTGAGAAATTACATTCCTGCCTTGATCTCTGCTCCCCTCATTACTTGTACATAATCTTTATCCCACACCCAGTTAACCCAATTAGAGAAATCAGCCCTTCCTTGTTCACAAACACACACACACACACACACTAACACACACCAATAACAAAAACAAAAACAGCAATAAGAGATACTCAAACACATGTCCTTGTGAAAGCAGGTTACTTTGAAGAAGTTGTGTTGGGCTTGGGAAGAGGGGGAAGAAAAATGGAGAAAAGGTTTATATGTCAAAAATGCAAAAAGCTTCCAACTAAATGTTAGATATTCATATTCTGAAAAAATGTCCTTTGGCCACCCACTTGAGAGGATTTTTGCCCTTTTCCTCTTAGTTTCCTTTGCCTGGCTGCGCACTGTCTGTCTTCTCTTTGCTTCCTCTTTTTTTCTATGTCCTCTCATCTCTTTACTTATCTGCTCTTCCTCCAAGCTAAAACACAAAGCCTCAGCTCATTTCCTGAAGAGCAGTTTACACATAGCTGCCTTTGTTTTGTTTCTAAGCTCCTGCTCATTTATACCTCTCCTTGTATATCCAAAGTGTTTTTCTAAACAAAGAGTTTTTTTCCTTAAGAGGAATTTTGGCATCACTATTGAGAACGTACTGCATTTCCACTCCTGATGCTTTGATATTTATTGAGGCTAAATAAAGATCTTTTCCTTGATTAATGAGTTTATTAAAATGTGTAAAGCAAACATTCAGAAAATTAATTCTATAGTATTTTATATATAACAGCTACCATTTTTATTCTTCTTTTGTTTTTAATACCACTAGAACGGACCACCAGAATTCCAATTGAAATTCTAGTAATAAATCCTTCTGCATAAACTTTATCAATGCAGTTAACCATATTATAAAATTTATTGTATTATATTATTGCTTGAACTATATGATACTCCGTAAAATAGCTTTGTCCAAGCATGGTCCAAAATTCCACACACAAAAAAATTAACTTTAATGTTAAGGTTATAAAGCTTTTAACAACTTAAAAAATTAAGCACTTTAATTGTATTAATAATTACTAACATACATTTTGTGTCAATTGTACAGATGACAATTATTCCTAAATAAAATCTTTAATATTCAAGTCACATTTTTCCATGTATTACACTAGCACTTTTTAAAGTTGTTTTTTGTGTTCTGTTACAGGAAGATATGTTTATTTTTATTTTATTTGCTTTGGTAATTTTATGATAAGAGAAGGGTTCTTTGTATACTATAAAAAACATAATAAAAATGAGAAATAAAAAATATAACATAATTCTCATACAGTTAAAATTAGAGGCCACCTTTCTAGAGCTCTTCACATACAGAAGTCTTTTTTCATCCATACTTGGGAACAGTATTTAGTAACTTTATCATAAAAAGTAGAGTGATGAATTAG
The DNA here is from genome assembly GCA_963575035.1 of Avahi laniger. Classification (NCBI taxonomy): domain Eukaryota; kingdom Metazoa; phylum Chordata; class Mammalia; order Primates; family Indriidae; genus Avahi; species Avahi laniger. The sequence goes on along the minus strand of CAUYSK010011433.1, from coordinate 35,126 downwards.
GATAAAGAGTTAAGTTGCTGCAACAACAAACAAAAATCCAACATTAGTTGTTTAAAGAACCAAATGTTGTGGGGTTTTTGGCTGGTTTTGTTTTTTAATGTAGCAAGACTTCCTTGCTACATTAAATAGTCATTCAGAAACCCATGCTTCTTCCATGTTCTGTTATCCCCTAGGGCGTATCTCTAATTTGCATGAAAGTTGTGTCTCCGGCACATCTGTGTTCTTGCTCCTGTGAAGGGAAGGATTGAAGGAGCAAGAACACAGACACAAGCTGTGGCACAGCTTTGATCTGGCAATGTTTTCAAGACTGAGTCTGGAATTAGCATCCATCATTTATGCTCCCATGCTATTGGGAAGTATAGTCACATGGTCACACCTAACTGCAAGAGGGTTGGGGGAACTAGGAAAGGTGTTCTTAGTAAAACATGCCAACTACGACTCTGTTTCTATGGAAGAAGTTGAGAACTTATTTGCCTAGAAAATTAACAGTCTTTGTCATCATAAATTAAAGCAGAGAATGATGTTCATGGTGATGATGATCAAGCAGACATATCATGAGCATTTTATTTTCACTCAAATCCAAGTGTATATTTCTTCATAAATCTTTTGATACAGGGCAAAAGCTTTTTCTTTGAAAATGGATCTACTCCAATAGAATCCAACATAATATTTCTGTCATAAACCATACTCCTAATAAGATTCTGTAATTCCTTGTAGTGAAGACACAGTTGAAAATTGTTTTCAAAACAAGGCTGGGTGTGGTGGCTCACACCTGTAATCCTAGCACTCTGGGAGGCTGAGGCAGGAGGATCGCTTGAGGTCAGTAGTTCAAGAGCAGCCTGAGCATGAGTGAGACCTCATCTCTACTAAAAATAGAAAAATTAGCTGGGTGTTGTGGTACGCTCCTGTAGTCCCAGCTATTCTGGAGGCTGAGGCAGGAGGATCGCTTGAGCTCAAGAGTTTGAGGTTGCTGTGAGTTAGGCTTACGCCACTGCACTCTATCCAGGGTGACAGAGTGAGATTTTGTCTCAAAAAAAAGGAAAAAAACAAAAGCAGAAAATAGACATTCCAAAGAATAATAAAAAGCTTACCTGTTATTTACATTTTTGTTTTCAATTTATTGGTTACTAAACATTTGTTATGCCTCTAGCACAATGACATGTGTTAAGAGCAATAGAACATTCTAAATGTTTATTCAATTTTTTTAAATCTTAAACCTGTTACGGACACAAAAGTTATATTAATATTTCTTATACAATTCTTATTAAGACAGTTCTAACATTGTGTAATAATGTAGATTTAACTATAAAATTCACCTGGTATGATGATGCTATTACTTTTAACTGACAAATTTTCAATGGGTTCAAAGATTAATAACCTTTCATGTTTATTGTCACATCATAATTTCTAGAACTATTTTTAAAAGCACACCTTAATTTATGTGTATCATCTTAAATTTTTTCTTAAATATTGATTATCAATATTATTCCAGTTATTCTTTACATAATAATTTTCTTACATTCCAAAAGATATTATTTGACCAATCATACTTATTATCATTATATTCTATGTTATAGATTTTTCTCCATTTGTTTAAAAATGTTTTTGAGAGGCTCATAAAGCTACTAAATCTGAATATATATATTTTTAAATGAGATTGTTTTCCTGGTGGGTTTTCCTGGTTATTGTCAAATTAAGTAATCATGACTCAGTTATTTTAAAAATTGAAACAAAACAGTTTATAATTCATTATTTCACAAAGGTATGCCTATTTTATGACAACTACACCTTTATTATTGGCATAATAGAAAAAAGGCTCTCGTGGTGAAAAATGAGAAGAAATTAAGCTGGCAGTTTAGAATGGGGAATGACACTTAAAGTGAGCTCTGTGATTCATGTGGAATAATCTATCCTTCTAACATATTCAGCAGCTAATTATAATGCTCCTCTAAATCAATCTGTTTCATAACCGTATTTTTTAAAAGACTACTGTTCGAAAGCTAAATATAGCACTAGACGCCTCAAAATTAGAGTGTTTCCAGGAAAATGGTGACTTTAAAGAAATGTTCTAGATGTCAAATTTGGACTGTTTAACCAGAGAAGTGATAGTATTCATTGAGTCAAGAAATTATTCTCCAATAAATTACATTTAAGGTACTGAGCAAACTGTCAACTACTTTTCCTAATTTTGAAGATTTCATTGCCTTTTACTTGAGTGTTGGTTTACTGGTTATACTAATTATACATTTAACTATAGTCTAGTTCCATGGCGAAATGATAAATATATATTTCTCTTAAAAAAACTTTTTCACCTGGATAATTTAGATCCACATTCTAGGTTTTTATAAAAAGCAATTTGCCTCATTGGTCTTTTTCATGTTATGTAGAAGAAAGCAGGATACCTAGACCTAAGTATTTTCAACAAATTGGCCTGAGTTGCCTCTAATCTTTTCTGGATGTTGACACTATACAGTAATAAATACAGAAATAATAATCCTAGTTTAATGTATCCTCAAACATAATTTATTACCTTACTTAAGTCTTATCCTCATTCTTAAATATAACTTCTATCTTGAAAATATATTAATTTTCCTTTTTCTTTAAACTGGTAATGGAGGGAGGAAGAGAGAGAATCTGAAGAAAATATATGTATTGAAGAACCTACCAAATTAACATAACATGACATCCTGCTAACCATTATAAATTGAGAATACTAAATACGGCCCTAAAATACCTCTAAACTCCAACTTCATGTTTGGGTTTGTAGGATGCAACATCGTTCACTATTCTGTGTTAAACCATGCATTCAGTTGTTTCCATTTATATTGCATCAAAGCAGTTGAAATCCAATTGAAAAGTTTCTTTAGGCAGCCATTGTGTGGGAACATGATGTCAATATTAATAAAGGCTGAATTTCCCCTTGGCTCACTTCTTACAGATAAGCTTTTCAATAATACACTGCTTGCACCAAAGGTCTGATGGGACTGGGAATAGTAAAAAACACTAATAAAAGAATGTTGAATGTTTTTATATTAAATTTCCCCACAGGCAAACTGAAAAGCCTACTTAGAGAACGCCAATCAACATGGCACTTATTAAATGTAACAAGAGTCCTGTTACAACAGATCTTTAAAGCCCTAAAAATGAATTAGGAAACAGAAACAAAAGACAATTGCGAATTCATTTTTATTAAATAAATGCAAACTCTGGACATATCATCTGATATGTACAAGATTGATCCTGGCTTATTTGATCTTCAAAAACTATTCATTTATAGGAGCACAAAACTTTTAGTATTTTCTTTTACTTAAAGTAGACTCTTTTTACCTAAAATCATTCTAGATATTTGTCTTGCAAAGTTGTCCAATATAAATCGAGGACTTATATAGAAATTAAGTCTCATTCTATTTATGTTTTAAAAAAATAATAAAAGTAATGTTGCACCAGGTCAGAGACTAAAATAATAACTGGATTAAACTGGAGAAAAAGAGGCAATCGTTAAAATTAATTAACATGAACCTAGCAAAATGTATGGCAACTTAGAACAAAAATAAACACTTGGGGTTTTTGAATACCATATCAGTATTAACAACTCGGGGTTTGGCCTCAATTCACAGACTTACCACCCATCACTTTCATCTGAAGTTAAGCAATATCAAGGTGGTGACAAATATATTAAATCTGCCCATCTTTGAGAACTTGAACACCTGGCTGAGACTTTGACTTGGATTCAGCAATAAAAATAAACTCAATTGCTAAACATTAGTTATTTCTCACAGACATAGGAGAAAATAGGAGATGGTCACTGGGACTTCGGGATAAGATATAACGGCTTGGAAGAAATTTTTTATTATGGATTCTATAATTTCATTAAATATGATGTTTTTATTTCTTTGGAAAACAAGGAGCTTCCCACAAAGAAACTTTTACAAATTCAAATTAAATATCCCAATGTCCAGGAAAATAAGATTTTTTAAAAACTTTTTAAATGGGTATTATAATAAGAAAATCCAAAATGATGTAAATAACATAGACTTTCTATAATCTTTCAATTCAACAAACATATATTGATTACATTTATGTATTAATCTATATGTTCAAGTACACATATTAATATATGTATATAAAACAGTTGTCTTTTTTTAAAAAAATTAAATAAATCTTTCAAATATACCTAGTTATCCAACTTAGCTTTCTCTATCAAAATTAACTAATTTTTAGTTAAAACGAAGACGATAGAATATTCTAATATCAATTTGTAGATTAAGAAGTAAAGCTACTTTTCTCTATTGTATGTCTGAAAAACCTGTCAGCATAATTATCGCTGAATTTTATATTACCATTGAAGTTTGCTAAGATATTAAAACTGGTTAAGATAAAGAATTTTTTTAGAGTATTGTTACGTATTTCTTTTCAAATTCCAGTTAAATCCTTAGTGTGAAGAGAATTTCAAAGGAGAGGGTCCAACTTTTGGACACTTATAGCCATGGTAAGTTTCAGATTTTTTTCTAATGCTTTAACAAGAATACAATTTGTCCATTTTAAAACATAGTAAGGTTGCTTTTTCACAAATATCTTACGCTCACCTCTATTTTACTTATTGGCGTCGTTTTACATCATTTCACAGAGTTTAGTATCCTTATGCTAATTACTAATAAGAAGACTCTGTTGCAAATACAGAGCGTTTTATCTGGTCTGTTGTTTGGCGTTATGGGACTTATTTTTTGCTTTGGATTTATTACAGCAAAGGTATAATCCTGTTAATTGTAAGCTCCTATAGGAGAAGATTTCTATCTGATTCCCCTTTATATTTTACCTGGCACCGATCATCAGACCTTACACATTGCAGATACTTAAGTAAAATGTGTTTTTAGTAATAATAATAATAATATTTATAATTATAATATGAAGTCTTCCTAAGGAGCATGCTGATACACAGTCTATAAGTATATACTGAACTTGCGTAATGTTTACACTGTAAAAATAAATTACATAATACTAAGAACCTAATGCTCCAGTTCTGAATTTTTTTTACAATTAAAATAAGTTGAATTATCTTCAATAAGCCTTTATCTTATTATCAAAAATAAATTCAGCTACACAAATAACACAAATAACACATTTTATTCTTCTCTTAAAAACAATAGTGACAAAGTGCCACACCATTCCTATTCCTTTTTATTCTTTGAGATTTTTTATGGCATTTATATTCCAGTGGCTTTTAGAGTTTAGGTAATTTGGTTGTTCCAAGTGGAAAAGTAGTGTTTAAGGGTAACTGAAACCAGAGATCGAATAAGCACAACAAAGAAAAACCAAAAAGTTTCTCTAGGTTTTCGTCTTTGCTTTTGATCTCAATAAATCTACACAGAAGCATATGCTTCCTGTATATGCAAAAGGGATTTCACTACAATCATATGCACAAGCTCCATGCAGAGTGTCTGCCCTTACTGGTTTATTAAACAGTTCTTACCTTCGATTTCATTGGTGCCCCTAAACTAGCAATCTGGAAGATGGTATCATGTATGCAAAGTTGCTTTGTAACTACAAATGTGAGTAATGTTACTACTGTAAACTGAGGACCCTAATTCTTTCCTATTTCACACAATTAGTCTAATTAGTTAGACTGCAATATCATTTTGGCTATGAATAACGTGCCACATTTAGCCTTTAAGCGGCCATATATCTGTATATGACTTTAAATTCACACTGAACCTTTCTATTTTCTCTAAGTTTCTAGTTCCTCCTAAATATGAATGATGAAACTGAACATTTAAATTCTTAAGTCCAGATCTGAACTTATACAGGCCCAATATTGCTTTGTACCCTTCCTATATAATACAACTTCTACTGTGGTTATATGTATTTACATTTTACAAGTCCTTCCATCGGTAACTTCTGGTACAACTTCATGAGAACATTAAGATTATGTGTCAAAACATCAACACTAATTATAATAGTATTCAAAATAAAATAATTTAACTACTGTAGATGTTTAAAAATGCTGTTTGTTTTTGTTTTTTTTTTTTTTACTTAAACTCAGTTTAATATATGTTCAGAAATGTATGAAGGCAAAAATTGTGTGAAAACACTTAATATAAGAGATAAAGATATTAAAAACCTAAGCATTACAGTGGATTGTATGTGTGTTTTATTTAGTGTTTTATAAATAAGAAAAAAATATTTAAAACTAATATTAGCACATGCCAGATTAACCTATATATGCCATCAAATAGCAGTCAATTTGAATGTAAGCTCTTCTGAAGTGCTTCTAAGTTTCACCCACTCATGTCTCTAACATTTCTTTTCCTGTTACTAAGTTTAACAAAGAGGAAAGATCCTGAAATAGGAAAGAAAAAGGTTTTTTTTTTTTTACATTAAACATCTGAACCTCAGTTTCTTCTGTTCATATAAACATAGATATCCATCTTAATCTGGTTATCAAAAAAAATCAGATGACTAAACACTAAGTAAAAACTGTGAAAAAGATAAACAAAAATAATATTAAATTAAGTGAAGAAGAAATTTATTTGATCTTACATAAAGTTATAGTTATCAGTGAAAACTGATAGTTATCAGTTATATAAACACTTATAGTTATCAGTGAAAACATAACAGGTTAGGCTAGAAAACGATGCTGAGTACAGTCACCCAGCCTTATGAGGTTTATTTCGTGTGTCCTACATAGATTCTCAAGTCGTCATTTGTACAACATTGTAACATGGGCTAGAGATTAGGTCACTGGTTAGAAGTGAAAATTTGGGGTCTATTTTCCGTATTGATACTCAGTATTTACACTTCTTGGGGGAATTTTTAAAACTCTGTGTCTATATTTTTCTAACTGCAAAATGCCTTTCACCAAATTCAAGGACGTCTAAGAATGAATAATGTTTGTTCTTACCTTTGTAGGGAGGAACATCACAGAAATATAGCTAAAAGTTTAAAACATCACCAATGATACAGTATTCAAGTTGAAAGTTTCACAAAGTAAAGGGACAAAGGTGACATTCATTTCAGCTTTTTCTCTTCCCTTGAATTTTTGATTTATATGACTCAAAAGGTTAATCTTAGTAAAGCACAGAGAAAAGATAGTTATCCAAGTGACATTTTCAGACATTCTACAGGTATGATATATTAAAGGGTGCATTTAGGAGTCCAAAGAATATCGGAAAATATCACACATAGACGGTTTTAACATTGCTGACTTCTTGTCAAAGGTACAAAATGATCAACTTGGAAAGGCATCATTACAGTCAGAATTTGACTGGAAGGGGCTGTAAAAAACAATAATTCCAATTTGGTTATTTTTAACTCAAAGTTATTGGGCACCTATTCTGTAACCGGTAACCATTTTCCAAATTATAATTAAGTACATATGAGTGGAAGAAACCCAGTGAGGTGGGGAAAAGAAAAAAAAAAGGTTGATTAAGATGTTGTCTTCAAGGAACCTCAAGTCTTGTGAGGCAGACATATTTAAACATGTAAACAGTGCAAGGCAGAATAAAGTAATTGCCATTTAGAAGTTCAAAGTGCTTTGAGAGCCCATAGGAAGAAGTAATTAATTCTGACTTGTACGGTGGGGAAAGCTCCATGAAAAAGGGCTTTTGAAAAGGGCCTTGAAAGAGACGTAGTAATTCGGTGGGTAGAGAAAGAGAGGACTTTCCATGCTGAGACAGGAACATCATCACAGAGGTATTAAGTCTATTTCAGGCCTGGAAGAACTGTACATAAAAGCCACAACTTACATATTTTAATTGGAAATTTCTATGACAGTAGAGCCATAATGTGAAGACAGATTTTTTTCATTTTCTTTTTTTATATATATACTTATCAAACTATTTATCCAGGATTTTTGAAATTCTGGAAAAATTTCTTTAGAATACTTACTGCAAAATAGTTTCCCTGATATTTTAATACTTGTATGTCTCAGAATTAAATAATATCTATTAGCAATTTAATTTTTAATCAATTATATGTATTTCAAGCATGTACATAACCTCATTTTCTTATATATATTTTCTAGTTTGATAATGTAAAATACATGTATACAAAGTGGCCTTGTTTTTCTGTGAAATCTGAGATGCATTTCACCCCATTGCCGAAGTTGAAACATTTTGGTAATGAAGCAGTAAAATAGATATCAACATCATTGCCTGCTGGATATTTAAATGAAATACAAAATTAAACTTGAGGCCAAACTTCCAGCATCTTATAATACATTTCTGAACTACAAAGTCCAGAACTTTTACTTTCTTTAGTTATCTTGCAGTGGGAGAAAGGTAGAAGAGAAAGCCTTTTCTTTTTCTTTTTAGAATCATTTAAAAGAATGTTTATACCAAATACATATTGAAATCATTATTTTAAATCTTACATAGATGTTTGGGAAACAAGGAACCAATGCTTCATTCATTTACTTTATTAATAGTTAGTTATTTTAAATGGAAAATATTGAATTAAGATATAGTTAGTATCTGAATAATATATTTGTCCAAGGAAATAAAAGACCTCATTATTTTAAAGTGTTTCTTCTTATAGCTACTACTAAAGCTACTTCTACCTACATTTTATTGGTCATTATTTTTAAAGAGGAATCATAAAGTAAATTCATTTGTTTTTCTTTTTCTTTTTTTTTAACCTACAAATTTTCAGTGTATATCCCTACTATTACAATAAGCAAGTTCAATGTAATTACCAGGAACCATGAAAACATAGCTATTATTCTTTATGTCTGCACAATCTCCAGGCTCAGGTTGGCCTTTTAAATGCCCAGCCTGCCTGGTAATGGGATGGGATCCCACGGCCGACAGTCTGAGGACAAACTGAGAAAACGGGTTCCTGGGCCAGTCAGAACCGAAAGACAACAGACAGGCTGCTGAAGGCTCTGCTATGAGGCATCCGATCCAGCATCCCAGGATGGAAACAAGCCCTCAAAGAGCGAAGAGATGGTGGCTTTGAGGGGACAGAGCCTGGAGAGATTCCGTGAACCACAGGGACCCAACCAGGCACTTCTGATAGGTGGCCTAGGAATTAGCCAAGGGTGGGAAGGAATGTGTTGGTGACATCTGCCTGGATATTACAGTTCCTCCAGATTTTTCAGCACTCAAGGCCTTGAACTAACAACAACAACAACAAAATAATGCAGAAATAAAATAAAATAAAGCAATATCTTATATTTCTATGAGAATGTTGATTGCTCATTGCTTTTTACTTCAAAATATCTGTTAAAGATGGGGGACAAAGAATCCTAGTATAGACAGGATTTTGATACATTCTTATATTTGCCTAGGAAAGAAAAAGTTTTATAAAGGACAATTACATTTTTACGGAGATTGTGAAAGTGATTTAGATATAAAAATCTAATGCTTTATGAATCTTAAATTCTGATTAATTTTATTTCATATCTGGTTATCTACCTATTATCTGTTTATCTATCAATCGATATATCTCATCTATCTCTATAATTTTCTTGTTTTATCATTTCTTCAGAAATCAAACCAAAGACTTCTGCTAATATTGATCCCAGATGAAGTACTTGGCTTGGGTTTAGGGGCCAGGCTGTATGAAACAAAAAAGTTATTCTTTTGTTATTATCAATAACAATAATAATTTGCAGACGGTAAATTCACACCTTCATTTTAAAGTAAAATTAATATAGAGAGGATTACCTTAGACATCAATCATAGGGACTTAGTTACTTATCTCTATTTACTGAACCTTGGTTCTTGAACTGGCCTTAACCGATCCTTCTGCCTCTGCCTCCCGAAGTGCTAGGCTTACAAGCATAAAGCATCATGCATGCCAGCATGAAACTTATTCTAAACCCAAATTATAAAGTCAAATTATAGAACCAAAATAAAAATGTATCAATGTGGTTTCAATATGTTTGATCAGTATTTCATTATTATTATTCCATGGAGAAAGAGAAATAAATATATTAGGACTATATTTGTCTCAATATGTGAGTATTTATGGAAAGTTAGATTGTTGGTATAGATTAAATGATTATTTGTGTGTTACAGACATCACAACTAAAGGATATTCTGTCAATATCTTTGACTTTAACTTAGCTTAACTTATGGTTTTTAAGTGATTACTGAGGATTACTCAAATGAGTATCTTTGGCACATAAAACTTGTAAAGAAGGTTTTATTCTGTTCATAGGTTGTGTAATAATGCCCTTGCTTAAAAGTATTATAATCACTATCTCAATGATATTATTTTTCACTGAGAATTTGAGCTTCTTTCATTGATACTCTAAGACAGCAGTTCCCAAACTGTGACCCAAGAAACATATGTATCCAATTAAGGAAGTATTCCTTAATCAAATATATGTGGCAAATTCTACATAGTACGACTCTTCCCAGAAATACATTATCATGTGAAATACATTTAAAAAATAAATCAATAAAGCAATTTCATTAACTTTTTTTTTATTGTTTTTTTGGAGACAGAGTCTTGCTGTGTCACTCTGGCTAGAGTGCAGTGGTATCATCATAGCTCACTGCAACCTCAAACTCCTGGGCTCAAGTGATCCTCCTGCCTCAGCCTCCCAAGTAGCTGGGACTACAGGTGCATACCACCATGCCTGTCTAATTTTTTCTATTTTTTAGTAGAGATGGGATCTCAATCTTGCTGAGGCTGGTCTCGAACTTCTGAGCTCAAGTGACCCCACCACCTCAGCTTCCCAGAGTGCTAGGATTATAGGCATCTGGCCTTAATTAACTTCCTTTAACCTGTGTTTTCTCACACTTGAGCACAGAACAATTTCTTGTAACATACTTCTTATTATTCAGACCACCAATTGGAAAATGTTGCTTTATAGCATGCAATTTGTATAATATGAGTTTGCTTTTAAAATAAGATCCAAAAAATAAAGTTTAGTTCCATGGTAAAGAAATTTCTTTCAGACAGATTTATTTGGTTTACTTTTGTATCTCCACCCCTAAGGATTTTGTAAGTGTAATCAATCAGTCTGTTTTTTTTTGCAATCTATTTTTCTGTCTACTTTTTCTCTTACAGAAAAAGCGTCAGCCTGGCAGCAGTGAAGCATATTATTAAATTATGTGGACAAAGAAAAAGACACCTTGTTGTAACATTGTTTCTAAGTATCATAATTTCTCAATAAATTTAGAACTTACATTTTCTATAATTGCACATAATATTTGGAGCATTATACTATGAAAGAGAAGTTACGGTTTTATGTTTATATTTTTCATGACATATATGGTGGAGGAAATGAAATCTATCACAGAACTATGTGTGAAATTGCTAATATTCAATTTCTTTTGATCTACAGAAATGGCAATTTTATGTTATTCAATGTAAATATTAGAATCAACAATTATTCAACTGTTTCATCTACCTTCCTCTCATTTGTTTGCTTTCCTGATTATATATTTTAAAAATGAAGGAGACTTTGGAGTATTCATAGTATTCTGACTAAGAAGTTATCTCTACATATACTTTAGAAATGATATTCCTGAAAGAATGTCATTCTGATGATTAGAGATGTTGAGCATTTTTTTATATGTTTGCTGGCCATTATTCAACATCTCTAATCATTAGAGAAATGCAAATCAAAATCGCAATGAGATATCACCTAACCTCAGTGAGATTGGCCTCTATCGAAAAATCCCAAAACATTAAATGCTGGCGAGGACGCGGAGAGACAGAAGTGTAAGGAACACTCTTACACTGCTGGTGGGATTGCAAATTAGTGCAACCTCTGTGGAAAAGAATTTGGAGATACCTCAGAGAGCTAAAAATAGAAATACCATTCGATCCAGCATTAGCACTATTAGGCATCTACCCAAAAGAGCACAAAACATTCTATGATAAAGACATCTGCACCTGAATGTTTATGGCAGCACAATTCACTATTGTAAGGATGTGGTAACAACCCAAGTGCCCATCAATCCATGAGTGGATTATTAAAATTTGGTATATGTATACAATGGAATATTACTCAATCATAAGAAACGATAGTGATCTAGAACCTCTTATACTTTCCTGGATTAAACTTAAGCCCATTATCCAAAGTGAGGCACCACAAGATCGGAAGAATGGGCTCCACTTGTACTCGCCATCAAATTGGTACTAACTGATCATCGCTAGGGTGATCACATGGCAGTAATACTCTCCAGGGATTGGGGGATGGAGGGTAAACTCACAACTAAAGGGCATGGGGAGCATTGTAGGGGGGAAGGTCATGCCTTTAACCCTCGCTTGGGTGAGGCAAAGACATAAAGTGTAACCATAACGTTTGGTTACATAATACCCTGAAATAAAAAAAAAAAAAAAGAATATCATTCTGATTTACTGCAACTCACTGGCACAACCTAGTAGCAGCTGGCTCCGAATTTTCAGAATCCAGTGCTCTGCACTTGGTCTACTACACACAACCTTAACCAGAACTTTGAAAGCATGTAAATTTTACTTCTATATATCAAATACAGATTCCATTTAATATATCTCGCAGATATGTTATTTATTTTTACTTTTATTGCATTATTTATTTTATTATTTAGTGTTTATTCAATAATTATCTTGAAAAATTATTGAAGCTATTAAAAATGATTCACAAATAAAAATGGCTGATATTTGCAATATAATTATGATCTTTCAGGAGGCCTTTGTTTTATTTTGTTTCCTAGAATTATAGTGAGACTTGAGCCTTATTTTAAGCAAGATTGCCAACATACTACAGAACTAAGTAATTTTTCTCTATTCATTCACAGAACTCTGGTTTATCATTGTGTTCTCGTCTCCTGCTAAGGTCAAATAAAAGAAATAGCCATGTGATGAATACCATTGTATTTTCTATAAAAACTTCTACTGTGAACATTGGTCAATATTTTATTCAATGGTCCTTATTTTAAAAGGAAAACAAACACTTGAAAAATTTACCTTCAGAACTGTGAACGAGAAAAAGTTGTTTTTTTTCTGATGAACTGATATGCTTGCTTTGAGATAAATAGAGCTCTGTATCCCATAATATTTTCCTTTTTGCTTAGGCTGCTTGGAACCCCAGAGTTAAATTTGCTTTTCATTGTAATAACTTCAGCATGATTTTTACAATACTTTTTTGTCCTCTTGCTTTGATGCTTTTTTTTCCTCACTATGTTAAGATCCTTTGTTTTTCAGGCAAAAAGCCTTTTAGTTCATTTCATATTTTTAAAGTAGGTTGAATATAAATAAACAAATAAAAATATACCAGATGAAACTAGCAGGTAAAATCATCATTCTATTTATAGACAGACTGAGAAAAATAATAATGCCTATGAGGCAAATAAACTTTGAAATATAAATTTACAGTCATTTGACAGAAAAATAAATGCTGGAAATGAGGACATTTTGAAAGATTTTTCATACTATAAGGTCTCATAAAAAATACTAGAACCCAGTAGGAATCTATGTATTTGCTAGTATTTTCAACTGGAAAAAAAAAAAGACTTGGCAATTTTACTCCCCAAATATGTTTATCAAAAAGTCTGTTTCCGGATTCAGTAAATTATCAGTCACCACAGTGGATAGACAGATTCTACCATATATTAACCCTGCTAACACTGTGTCTTCAGGGTTCAGTGCTGGCCATCACTTCGGGTTCTGCAAAGTGTTCGAATGCCAAATCAGGTAATGCCCATTTGCACTGACAACCAACCATTGCAAACACCCCAGCCTTTTGTCAGCACAGCGGGCCCAGAGCCATCCATCAGTGCTGGTCGTTCTGTCATGTGCGTTTAACTTCAGCATCGGCCAGCAGCTCAAAGTCTTTGATACTGCACATTGTCACTGCCACCGTCAGGGTGGGGAAAAGGCAAAGCTAAAAGTTGTGTGTGCGTTTTTATGGTCTGTACGGGCAGTTATTACGAAGATTTTTTTTCTTTCTAGAATCACCGACTGTTGGGTGACAGACAGAGAACCTTTCAAATATGTAAAATACCATGCTGCTTCCTGAAATTCTATGAAGTCTTTTGATTTGGGAGAAAGGGTCAGAGTTTGTTAAGAACAATTAATTGCTGCATTGCTTGTTTTAAATTCCAAAGTGGAACAATGTGCCTTTACCAGGACAATATTCATACCATATGCTTCTTAACGTTTTGATTCTCTAGGGTACATTTGAGCAATCTGAACATCAGATAATGTGTTCTCTCCTCCCCAGCACCTAGGTCATATTCTGGGAATAAATTAGGCTTAAAGAAGTGCATTGACTCTTGGAGGCCACTGGGGTACTATTTAAGGAATCACGTGTCGAGGACAAGGGGTGTTGATGTCTTCCCAATATCTGAAATAGAGATTTATTTCAAGCTTTGGCAGAAGACTAGCCCAGCTAATTGTCTGCAGTTTAGTCTTTGGCTATAACACATACAGACATACTTCGGAAGAAGATGATCATATCCGGTGTGTACTGAGATATGGTGAAGGGCAGAGGGAGGGTGGTTCATGACATCGTGAATCAATAATGAAATCAATTCCTATATTATAGCATATTATATGTTTGGCTTGTTAGAATTTCTTAGTTTTATTATTTTTTGAAGAGATAAAGTTTTTAAAAAGAGGTTATTACTTCAGATGGGCCCTAGCATATACAAGGAGATGAAAAAAATGTAAGTGAAAACACATTTGATAGTTTTAAGTCCATTTGAAAGAGAATATCTTTTATGAGAGAAAAAAAAAAGGGCAGAGACAGAAAGAATGCCTTGAACATATATCTAATAAAAATATCTTTTCTTCAAAGGGCTCAAAGCATTTTAATAAGTTAACTTGCCCTTCTAACTTCTTTTTCAGAATTTCAAAAACATAAAACAAACAGAAACTAAACCATCTTTACGTTTATTGTGCCTGATGAGAGGGGAAAATGTCTCTGTTAGGTAGAAGGATAATCTTTGAAAGATTTATTGCTATGAAACTTTCCCCTTTCCAGTTCCTGATTCTGGCTTTTAATCTATGAAAAAAATAAATAAATGTACTCATGCCTTCCCACCTTAGCTCAGGGCTCAGAACATTTTCTTTCTCAGCCCATCTAGCATGAGACCCACTTTGTATGAAGACAACTATGTCCTTGATTAAATCTGTTACTGAGCATTAGAAAAGAATTGATCATTTTAGTTGTCTCTTAAAAGTTGATAATTGTGATGATTTCCTAACATAGGAGGGTGAAGGGATCACCGTGTCTCACAGTATTTTCCCATTGCTTGTGCTGTATGGAGAACCAAACTGAAGAGACAAATGAAGCAACTCTCACAGTAGCAAAGTGGCAAGCCCAAAATAACACAGCACAGATTGAATGTGTGATTGCAATGAGTACAGTATGATGGAGTAAGAGAGAACAGAAATTGGGAGTCAAACTAAAAGGAAATGATAGTTCTACGTCAAAAAACAGTATTAACAGCATTCAATAAAAAAATTACTATCGTAGGTAATGGTTTTCTACTTATTAAAAGTGCATAAACATAGAACTTTGCATATACAAATATGTTCACAAGAACAGGTTATAATTTAATATGATCCTCAATCCATTAAGCACAGGATGATCTCCCAACACGCTGATCTAAAATCCAGTGGGCCAGAAAGAAGTCAGTCAACTTCTTTATCCTAACAACTGATAGCATCTTGGTCTAAATCACCATGATTTTTTCCCGTAATATTCTTACAGTTGTTTTTTTCTTTCTTTTTTTACCTTTGACTCTCTATAATGCATTCTTAATATAGTAGCTAAAGTGATACATTTAAAATGTAAGATCTATGTCATTCTTCTCATCAACACATCAATGGTCCCTCCATAGGGCCTTTGCCCTGGCTGTTCCTCCAGGAACTGAAGCTCATCTCTTTCTCACCTCTTTCAAGCGTTTGCTTGAATGCCAACTTCTTGATAAATCTTACCCGCCTTCACCAACCTATTTAAATCTACAATTTACTTCTCACACTCACTTCTGCCCCCGTAGCCTTGATTTCTCCCATGATGCTTCTTATTTTCCATCTCACTTATCCCTTTCTAGAATTCTTACATATTATACAGTTTATTTAGTTAAGTTTTTTTATGCCCCCTACCATTAGAATGTTAGTCCCATGAGGGAAGATACTCTTTTTTTTTTCTGGAAGCACAGAGTGTTGATTGTGAGTGCTGATATATTCCAATTATCTTGAAAAATTCCAGGCTTTCAGTGAGCCAGGTAATATAAGAGAAATAAGTGCTGTAGGAGAGAAGGCAAGGATTGTATTCTAGCCATTTTTGTAATCCCTCATTTAGTTCAGCATTTGGTACATAAAGATTATTTAATGTAAGTTTGCTAAACTCAACAAAATCTCTAAGGATTTTTTGAAATTTCTAAGCAGCCTGGAGTAATAAGAAAAAATTAAAAATAATATTGCAAGAATGAATGGCAATTGAATTTTTTGCCACAGACTATGGGGAGTTCTATGGCTTGCAGTCATTTAAACACTATTTCATTTTAGAAGTTTTTGTCTGCCTTTTGTTTTTTCTCTGATCAAAGTAGTAATCAAACTTATAAGCAAAAAAGAGAGAAATGCTTTAGGCCTAGATTTTAGGAAGAATATATGTTTGTTTAATTTGGTTATTGTGTTATTTATTTTTTTTCTATAGAACTAAAATCCTCAAAATTTTAGCCATGATTCTATTTGCCATTTTGTTCTATCAGATCTGAAATTTGGCCACAAATAATTTCTTTTTGAGTCTTCCTATTAATAGTAGAATTCATATAAGAAAATTTTTCTTTCCACATTATATTAACAGTCAGGTTAGAATCTGTCAATCCTGCAGAAAATACACTGCAAGCTTCTTTGGAATTGAGAGATGTGTTATAATACATTCGTATTTTAGGATATTAAAATAACAAGTTAATAATAAGAAAATGGATCGCAAATAATTTGGGAATTCTGAGAGTATTATGATTGAGTGTGTTTGTGTGTTTGTGTATGTGTGTGTATTTCCATGCTCACACACACACTTATTTTTGTGGCAGTGGTAATGTTATTTTGATTTTTTTTCAGAAAGAGACAAAAGATTGGTAATGTAAAGAAAGTAAAAGCAGTAAGTAATAACAAACGGACTTCAAGCAGTAGTTCAGAAGAGCTAGAAATTGAAACGAAGGTTGAAATAGGTAAAGTTATAGAATGCTCCTTTAAATAGAGTTTCTCATAAATTATATTAAATGCTAAATTTAGGTCTGGTTTTCTATTTTGTGTTTGAATTCTTATTGCTATACTTTCTTAGAAGGAAAGCAAAACATATTTTTATGAACACATGAATAAGTTGTCTATTTCACTATATTTTGTGTGGAAAATTCACTACCTGTGGCTATTCTGAGATACTTCACTGAAATTTTCTATTAATTTCATAGAATTTTAAAGACCTTTTGTTCTGCAGGCAAATATTTTTGTTTCTTTCAGGGAAGGAGTCAATCTAACAAAGTGATGTGCTGCATTAGGACCTGGACATCTTGTGGGATCTAAATGTGTGTATATTTTTCTTTATGTATAAAAGAATTGTGCGACTTGAAGCTCTATATATGAGAAACCAAATGTGGAACCAATGAGAAACCGAATTTAAACTATTAATAGAAATGCATTATGTAACAAAGAGTAATATAAATCCCACATTCTAACATTTTTAATCTTGCTGTATCAATTTACTTGAGATTTCAAATTACACAGAAAAAAAGCACCTAATACATGTGTACTATGTGCATCACACCTTTCTTATATCATTTGAAGAGATGAAAATGAATCATCTAGAATGTTTACTAAAAATGTGTAAATTCTCAAAAACCAAAACAATAGTTTTGAAATAATCTGTATTTTCCCCTAATATCATAGGCATGAAGAAATAAAAAGGTTTTAACCAACCTTGTAACTGCAAATTCAAATCAGAATAAAAGTCTATTTGCCTTTTTAATCATTCTACCATTTAGAATGTGGTTACAGTATCCTACAATAATGCTTTTCAACATAGACCCTTTACTAACATCAATCTGTTATAGAAATCATGATAATATGCAGTTTACAAAAAGGAATTCTTTATTAATATACAGTAGATATTAAATTATTAGGAGATACATATCTTTAATATTTATTAATCCAATTGCATGTCTATACCCACATCCCCCTTTCAAAATAGAAATAAAAAGCTCTGTCAGGTTGGAAAATCCCCATTTTGAGTTATCTTTTTTATTCTTTGTTATCTTATGACAATAAAAACTAAAAACAATCCTTCGTTTCAGCAGTAATCTAATTATTGCTACATTGTGAATCAGAATTGTCTTCCTATTTACATTTGTGTATTGGTATTATTTTCATTACAAAACCCATCTTTTAACATTTCTAAATGTTCTTGTCTGATCACTTTTCTTTTCATAGTAATTTTTAAAAATCTGAACTCACAAAGTTTTGCTCTAAAAATTGGAAAAGCTCTAGTGCTTCTATGATGGGGTTCATAGATGCCATGGTTTGATATATGAATTATGCTATAACTCTAAAAATCATAACATTTACAATTCTGAAATAGTTACTGAGTCCATGATTTATTCCAAAATATAATGCTGGTTTAAAGTCTTGCTTTCATGATCTTGGGATTGTGATGGCTTGATGCGATAGTCTTGTGATTCATGAGGATGGCTCATTCATTATTTTTGAGTGGGATAAAGATAGTAGGGCTTATTTATAACTCCTTTAATTGTTTGAAGCTAGAGATGGAAATATAAAATTCCACAACTTAGTTTGCCCTATTCTTGCTTATGTTGTATCGCAAGGACAAAGATTCATTAAAGAGACCTTTAAAATGTGTTAATCTAGGTACTTTAATGAAATTTGTTTGCAGGGCTACCTGTTCCACTTATTTATGCTTAGTAGTATTCATACATAATGGTAATGTGACTGCTCATCTCTAAACCATTAAGGAAAGAAATATGAGAAAAGGGGGCATGATGATTAATTTGGGGTGGACTACTTTGAAGTTTTTTGCCTTTTAAAGCAAACTATGCTTATCTTACTTAGCCTTTTAAAAGAAAACATTAAAAATTTGAATTAAAATATGCAGCAGACCAGGAACGCTGTGAAATTGAAAAGGTAAGTAAAATTTATCATCGTGAATAAAGTATGTGAAATAGATTTAAAACATAGTGTCTTAAAAGTTAGAGATTTTCAGTGTTTCATAAACCTTATATCTAAAAAGTAAATGTGTCTTTTAAGAATATTTTTCTATTCTTCATCTATCTTTGTATTGTCATCCTACTTTCTCCCCCTTTCCCAGAGAAAGAAATGTCCTAGATATTTAGTGGTTAATCAACTTGCTTGTGCATTTGATTCCACACTGTCCTTTGAATTCTCACCTTTTCCTTCCTTGTATCTTAACTCTGTTCTACTTTAGGTATTTCTGCAAATACCAAACACATGTTGACAGAAGAGTTCCTCTGTGAAACAAACCATCCCAAAACACATGGCTTCAAACTCTATGATGATTTGTATTTTGCTCGTAAATCTGAAAATTGGGCAGGAATTAGCGTTAATAGCTCACCTGTGATTCTTTCAGCATCAGCTGTGATGGTTCAGCGTTGGAGGCTGGAATCATCTGAAAACTCGCTTATTCCTATGTCTGGAGGTGAATGTTGGCTGTCAGGAATTTTGCTGAAGCTGTCAGCCAGAACACCTGTCCATATAGCCTAGGCTTCTTCATAACATGATGGCTGGGTCCTGAGGGAAAGCATTCCAAGAGAGAGATCAGGTGGGAACCAAATCACTTGGTGGACCTAGCCTCAGAAAACACGCATCATCACTTCCACTGCATTCTACTCACAGAAACATCCATGAAGGCCTGCCCAATTTTAATGGGAAGGGAAACAGATTTACCTCTTTTTTTATTAATACATATATTTTTAATAGAGATGGGGTCTCGCTCTTGCTCAGGCTGGTCTCCAACTCCTGAGATCCACCAATTCTCCCAGATTCCCAGAATGCTAGGATTACAGGCATGAGCCACTGCACCTGGCCTAGATTTACCTCTTGATGGAGTACTGACACTGCTCTGAAAGAGTAATTGGGACCAGAAATACTGCAATGAGTATAAAAGTGCACCACAAGGGTCATTCAGACTATATCACTAGGTTAGATAAAGGGAAGCCATTTTGCTTCCAGTATGTTTTTGGCTTGTTCTAGCTTAAAAGTTTAGAATTAATCTGCTGCTACACAGCTGCAGCACACAAGATTAGAAAAGGACCTTGAGAAAAAACAGATCAAGAGTCTGGAAGAGGCCAACTGTTAATAAGATCCTCCGATGATCCATTGTTTGTTGATAACCATCTAACATGTCATGATGACTTGCACAAAGCTTGCTTCCTGCCACCACCCCCTTTACGCCTTCCCTTTGTAAATTGCTCAGTAAGCAGAGGAGATGCGATGGTCTTTGAGAGGATAGTCCGCCATCTCCTCAGTCTTCCAGCACTTGAGTAAACCACCTTTCCTTCACCAACACTGGCCTCTTATGTTTGCTTCTTGGGTGGCGAGTAGCTGAACCTGTGTTTGACAACGTGACTATTTTTGGAAAATACAATCTTCCAGTCTGTTTACATTTCTCACATGCAGTATGCATTGTCATCCTCTTCCAAGAACCCCCTAAAGTGCCATTACAGAATCAGGCTTATGCTCAGGAAACTGTATCTCTTTGTCTACCTCAAGTCCAGATACAAAAGACTCCTCAGGTGCAGTTCTTCAGGTGCAGACTTCGAATACAGATCTCCTCAATCTGAAGACCTATGAACTGAAGAGATACCTCCTCTCCCCGACATCCCATGTACAATGGTGAGACAGACGTAGATAACCACTATTAACCACATCAAAATGTAGAAATGAGAGCCTACAACAGTTACCAGTCCACAGAAATCCTAAAATCTAGCTAGGTTCATATTGTTAGTTTCCGGAATAGGGCTCAGTACTTGAGCCTACCTGGAAATGATGCCTCATGGCTCTTGGCTCTGCTGTTTAGACTCTTGGTTCTGCCTTCTGAGACATCTTTCATTTTCTATCGAAAGTATCTGGATCTTACAACTGAGTAGTATCCTCAACCTTTATCCTGCCTATAGCAGTATGACGATTCAAAAACATCCTTTTATTTCTTGTTTTTCTTTTTTAGTTCAAGCTGGCATTATTTCTACTAGTAAAGTTTTCTTTAAAACCTTGTGACCTTCCTATGATTGTTACTGGAGTGTACTCCATTAGACAAAAGACACACCCATAAATCTTGATGAGATAAGCCCTTCTCTCTCCAGCTTTTTGTAAGACTTTCTGATGGACATAGTCCTCAAGATTCTTGGAAACTCTATTATTACGTAGTGGAAGAGGATCTGTGAGGCACACTTTAAGATGCTCGGAGGGCCTTTTGTCTGACTAAGAAGTTCTCTGAGTCATTGACATCAATTTTTCTGAGGTCTTAACAAATAAACTTAAGGTCTCACCCTTGATTTGATCTTTATTCTGAAAATCTTTCTAAATTTGAGAATCATGTGTTTGGGTGTGAGAAACAGTCTTATTTTTTAACTCAGTAAATCTGGGCTCCTTTACATTTGATTAAAATTTTGCATAACTGAATAATTCCTTCTTCATTTCTATCACTCTTCTTTCATTTTATTGACAGCAGAAAGAAGCCAGGTGGACTTTCAATGGAAACTTCCTTAGCTAGATCATCCAATTTATCAGGTATATTTTCTACTTTCCACCTTAACTCAGACAACAGTGTTGCTAAACCTTCTGTCACTATGTAACAATTCCCTTCCTCCCAGGTTCCAATATTATTTTTGTCACCTTTGTTCAAACTCTTACTGACAGCCTATTAGGAACAATTGAACTTCTGTTGACAAAAGCCCTTTAGACATTCACTAACACTCTCCTCAAAGTTCTTCCAACTTTCATCTACCACCTGGTCGCAAAGCCAGCTTTAGGTTTTGTTATAGCAGCATACAACTGGTGCCAAAATCTGTTATAAATACTGCAGATGTATAACAAACCACTCCAAAACTTAGTTGCTTAAAAGTATATATTTTGTTCATGAATCTGAAAGTTGGACAGACTCAAGAGAGATAGCTCATCATTGTTCTACTCATCATCAACTGAGGTGGCTCAAAGGCTGGAAACTAGAGTCATCTGTAGGTTTGCTCAATTCCATGTCTAAAAGTTGATACTGGCAATCATCTGAGATTTTCATGGGGGCCATTGACCAGACCACCTACATCTAACTCCTCTAGGTGGCTTGAGTACCCATACAACATGGTGGCCAGATTCAAGGGTAAGCACCACAAGAGAGATGGTAAAGCAAAGGCTATATCTGTGACCTAGTCTTTGGAGACACTCAATATCACTTACTTACATTCTCTTCACCATGGCAGCCACAAAGACCAATCCAGTTTCTATGGGCAGGAAACAGAGTGTACCTCTTGATGGGACATAGCAAAGTTCTGGAAGAGAATATGGAACTGGAAATATTGCTCTCCATTTTGAAAAATACCATGTTACAATCTGCCACATACTGTCACTCCTTCCTTATCTTAAATTTATACCTCAACTAACTAATCTTGCTTCTTATTTCTATCTTTATTTATTGTGGGTCTTCTTGAGCCCTGGGCTCTCTAATCTGTTCATTGCAGCTCCTACATGCACATGTGCACATATGTCTGAATATGATTTGCATTCAAATGGGAGAAAAAGAATTGACAATAAACCACAGACTCTGTTCTGTCAGTTTTTGTTAGACATTCTCATGATGCGTGCCTGTAGATATTAGATACCTTATGTGCTGCTTTTTAGGCTACTGTCTTTTATGTTTGCCACCTACCCACCTTATACTTGGCAAATTATATTTCTCTCTGACCAACTGGCTCTCTGTTAAACTACTAATCATAGATGCTGGAGGGAAGCTAAAGGAGAAAGAAGAAGAGGAAGGGAGTCACTCTTTCCTGCTCCCTTTCTGTTTGCTTTCCATTCCTTTCTGCAATACCCAGCAACACGTCTTCATCCTGACAATGACAGTTTGTTCTGGTAGCAATAACTAATTCCAGTTTGCAGTTGTTCCAACACTCTTAGAAATAACTTCATCAAGCTCGCCAAAGATAGAAGTAGCAGTTGGCTGACACTCTCTCTTCAGAGCATGAGATCAGCCCCATTATAGTCCCTCCTTCTAGTTCAGAGACACCCATGCCACGTAAGTGACGTATCCTCCTCAACGGACGGACAGCTTTGTGGGGATTCTTCTCCATTGCTCAGGTTTCAATAGTAATCCCTCTTTCCTTTGTTCCCGTGCTCCTAGGGGTGGAAGCCAATACCTCAGCGATTACTTACAGTATCCTGTTGCCTTTTCACTTCTTCATTACGTGGCTAACAATGTTTAATGGTAAATTTTTTCTCTTGAAATAACTGGTGTGGATTCTGAAACCTGAAATGAAAACTAACTGATACAATTGATATGCTTTATGTCTTCTTTAAAAAATATCATGTAGAAATTTATTCTCCTTTGTGGTTAAATCACTTTACTTTGATCCTCCTCACTTTTCTTCTCATAGTGGGTGAGCAAGAATCAAATGATTAAAAAATATAGAGTACTTGAATTGCCGCAACAAAAGGAAAATATGTAATTGTGTATATTACATTTAAAAAATGAAATCATGACAAAACATTAATGCTAAGAATAAAACTAAACAAACAAGAATGCCACATATTTTATCATATTTTTTCTTGGTTTCATTAATTTTGCATTGTCTTTATGAGTCAGAGTGGTGAAAGTGATGTATGAAGTTACCAGAGGATCAGCGTCTATTTACATTATTTTTTAAAGTACTTATTATAGCACAATCGGCATACAAACTACCTCTTTTGTCACAAATAGCATACATGAAATACACTTAAATTTCATTTAATGTTGGCTGGCCTATATAATTTTCAAGATGATACAAATAAAATTATATCTGTAATAGCATTATTTATAATAACAAAAAATTATGGTCCCAAATTAGAATTATGTGTCATATGTTGTGGTGTTATGATATATATATTGGTTTTCATCCACAGTTCCAGGCTTATAACTTGATAGTCCTTGTTATAATGTTGGGGTGCTTTAGGCCTCAGGAGCAGGCCTCAGAAAACAGAATTTCTCTTTCTGACTTTCTCTTGTCTACCTTTCACCTGCCCAAGGCAAGACTCTAATCTGATTGTGGGTCAAAAGACCCTCATTCCAGAGAGGGTCCTGCCCCATACCCTGGAGGATAGAATGCTACACGGAGAGGCCAGGAAGAGACTGAACAGACAGGCCTTGCTGGGTTTAGATCATGCTCTTTTTGTCCAATCACATTTCTACATGGTTGTCAGTCATGCCTATGTGATGAAGCCTCCATAAAAACCCAACAGGACTAGGTTTGGAGATCCCAATAGCTGAACAGGAGGACGTTCCTGAAAGGTGGTGCACCCAGGCAGGGCATGGAAGCTCTGTGCCCCTCCCTCATGCCCCATCCTATACATCTCTTCGTCTGTATCCTTTGTAATACCGTTTATGATAACCCAGTAAATGTGTTTCCCTGAGAACTGTGAGCTGCTCCAGCAAATTAATCAAACCCAAAGAAGGAGGGGATGGTGGAAACCCCAATGTGAACCTGGTCAGTCAAAAGCTCTGGAGTTCTGGACTTGTGACTAGTGTCTAGCGGGGAGGCAGTTTTGGGGACTGAGCCCTCCCCTGTGGGATCTGATACTATCTCTAGGTGTCAGAATTAGAGGACATCTGGTTGGTGTCCGCTGCTTGGTGTGTGGGGAAAAGCCCCACATTTGGTCGCAGAAGTCTTCTTCTGTGTTACTGATAGGTGATCGTTGTGGAGTTTGGAGGAAAGCATGGTTTGAGAGAAGTGTTTTCCAAAGGCATATGTTTAACATAATTTTCTAGAAAGCAAGAAAGTAATGTTTCTTTATTTTACTTTTGCAGATCATAAGCATTAACAGGAATAAGTAGAATGAAATAAAATATCATACTTTTTTGATATTATTTATATTGTCCTCCAAATTTTTTATCGATAACAGTTTTAACATACATATATTTGTACATTTTAACTTTGCAAATGATTTAAAAAATTTTTAACTCCAATGCACAAAACTTTCTTTTTTTTCAAATAACCCCTTTGCTACCCTGATTTCTGCCTCCTTGACTTTTGTCTAAGCAGAGTTAAACTCTTGCGACAGGACATTTGTCCAACAATGTGTGGAGTAACCTATACTTTTGAATGTCTTAGGGAACTTCAGAAAAAGAGGGAATGGTGACCTCCGTTTGTGCAGTTTCTCGAAAACGTTGCTCATTTATTTCCACTTGTTTTGTCAGAGCTAGGTCAACCCCAAAGGCATTCCTTCCCACCCTTTTTTGTAAAAAGGAAGAAAGGACAACAAATAATTAGTGGAACACAGAGCTGGACATAAAGAAAACGATGAGCCTATTGATAATGGGAACCTTAAGGGCTGTAGCTGGTTAAGTTTCTGACTCAAAGAGGCCACTCGAATAATAATTAAATAAATGTTTCAAGTTTTCCTTATGGAGTGAACTTTTCATGTTGGCAGGAACTTGAATCGCTTATGAATTTCCCAAGGAAAATCTTTCGATTACCGTTGGATTTGCCTGAATGCAGAAAAAGTGGCTATTTTCTTAATTCAGAATTTGAAAAAAATAGGGAGAAACTTTACCCTAATGAATGCAAGTCTATAAACAGAAATTGTGAGAATATAGAAAAGGTCGATATTGAAAAGCGGAGAGAGGAGAATTTTGTTGAAAATTAAGTTGTAATTTTAAAGGTTAGAGGTGTATCAAACAGCAGTTATGTCTTAATTTGTCTATTATAAAATTTAACAGGACAATCTCAACTTGAAGGGGTACACATTGCAAGAAAGCATACACAGTATTTGTGAAACATGGCAAGGAGCTACAACTCAGAACTGCATGGCAGCATACAGGAAAGAAGTAACAGCAGATTTTCTGGTGTTTCCCCATAATCTGGCAATCCTAGGTCGTTATATGGCTTACAATTAGACTTCAGAAAATTCCCAAAGGAAGGCAGTACTGCCATACTCACAATTGCCACAGTTAGCCTCAATCAGAAATTCTAGGGACCATCTCTAACCTTTATCATTTGGCTTTCCTAAAACTAAAAGGACTTGGGGCAGGAAATTAAAAATATTCTAGGGCAAAATGCAGAAAAGTAGAGATTTCTGCTTCACAGGAAATATGCCTAAAGAAATAGTTTGAGTCTCTTTTGCTTTATCTTGTTTTGGTTTTAGTTTGTTTTTGTGCAGTTCAACTACATTAAAAAAAATTACGGCAATAAATCTCCAAATGGGAGAAAAACATGTGAGATCATTTTAATAATCCCCTCATTAGGCAGGTAAGATATTATTTACCTGTTTTAGAGAATAAACAACAGAACTCTCAGAGGAAGTAAAGAAATTGCTCTTGGTCACGTGTGACTGTGAAGGATTGAGTAGATCACCAGTCTCGTGTCTCTCATTTCTATAATTCTTCCACTATACATGCTTCTGATTTCTTAAAATATGAACCATTAAACAAATCTAGCTCTATGTATCCAAAATACACTCTGAATATCTCCAAGGTTATCTAAAGTTACCAGTGGCAGAAAATGGAGTCTAAGCTATATTCTTCTGCATGTGATTTTAAGGTTATGAAAAACATGAGATCAAAAAGTTCTTATCCATTAGTTCTGAAAATGCCCTCATTTGACTGTGATTGACAATTTTTGACAATGATTGATAGACTCTGATGAGCACTGATAAAAAATGACAGCCTTAAGTGTTTTAAACAAGTTACATTTTAGAAGAATTATTAAATAAGTTGCTAATGAATTAACAGTGGTCAGTGAAGAAAAAGTCCACCCTTACTTTTTATGTTGAAAGACAATATATGTAACCAAAGTGTCTGCACTCCTGTAATATTCTGAAATTAAAAAAAATTTAAAAAAAAAGAAATTTGAGGCTTTGGTTATAGGCTTCATTCATTTAGGATCTTGTTCAGAAAAAAAGGTAATTTTTGAAATATCCAGTGTAGGTAAGAGTCAATCCAACTATCACATCAATAAATCTCCCAGTAAAAGTCAAGTTTATCACCTAGGCAAATATTGTTTTCTAAATTTTTCCATTTCTGTCAATGGTATTAACATCTTTGAAATAAATAATCATCAGCCTATGTTCTTCTTGTATTCTTACTCTCTTCAAATAGCCCTAATATATTTCTATGTATTGGTAATTTTCTTTTTAGATTTTTTTTGTATTCTTCACTTTCTTTTAGTTTCCATAGTTATCACCTTTTCTATTATTAATATCATTAAGTCTAGGTAAAACAATGGCCCTCATTAGTTCAAAACCGAATTCTCGTAAGTGGAGGATAAGGACACTATGCTTAATAGTAGTAACATGTATGAAAAATTATAGGAATCATGGTTGGCAATATACTCAGGATTAATCATCAATCATCTTGGGTTGCAGTATAAGAAAGACAAGCATTAAAACATAGAATGTGGGACAATAAGCTAGGGTGGGCTTTGGAATTTAATTCTGGATTTGCAACTTGATTGTCTAACCTTAACTCACTGCCAGATTTCTCATCTGTAAAAATGGAGATAATGATAACTATCACTTATTGTTTGTTTACCAAGCACCAGACAGTACATGGCAGGGAATATGTCTCATTTCATTTAACCCTTGTAGTAACCCTGCTAAATAAATAATATTATCCCCATTTTACAGAGGAAAACAATGACTACCAGGAAGATAAATTATTTTTTCCAAGGCCACACAGCTAATAGGTGACAGAACATGCACTTCAACCCATGGTCTCAGGTATGAGAACTTGTACTTCAGCCTTGAATGAGGTTATGCATGTATGTGACTGACATTGGGCCGGGCACATAATAGACATTCAGTTAATGTGGGTTTCGCTCCCTTATAATTTCATCCTATAGTGTGCTTGTTAGAACATGCTTTAGGGACTTGATTCATATCTAGCTACTACATTAAGAACATGCTGTGAAGTAAATTGAGTTGAACAATTTGAACAATTAGTAGAACTATGAACTGCATAAGTAGCAAAAGTGAAGCATTGGGCATGTTCAGGCTGAACAAAAAAGGACGCTGAAAACACCTGATCTGTCTTCAAAGTGGAAGCATGCGTGTATGTGTTGTATGTGACCCCCAACAGAGGAAACCTGATGGGTGCATGAGATGTATAAGAAGAGATATCTTAAATCAATTGGAAGTTCTTTCTAGCAATCAGAGTTGCCCAAGGGTAAATGGATAGTTTGTCTCAAAAAAAAAATATATCATATTATTTACTAGAACACAAAAAGCATACTATAATTGGCTTTGGTTACATTCTGAATTTTTGGCTAGAAAAATCTTTTAATGCAACTTCTGGTTGAACATGTAATTTCAATAACATCACCATACTTCCTATCCTTTGTCAAGTTCTACCTCAGTCCCAAATGTGAACCGCTCAGTGTCCTGTTTTAGGTGTGCCTTGTTATCTACTTACCACCACAATTTTGGTGTTTCCATCACTTTCCTAAGTGTCCTCCATTCTTTGGCCAATGCTTTCCACTCTCTTCTTCAGGAACCCTGACCCATTATTAACAAACTACCACGTAGTACCATACTCTTCACTCAGTTCTCTATTCGCCTTCTTGTCTTATTAAAAATATGACATTCCTTTAAAGCAAATTCGTCCTCCACTTCCCTCACCAGTGGCAGGGTCCATTCTCCCACATTCTTGCACCACAAGGCCAAGACTCGAGTTTACCTTCTTAACCTTCAGGGCCATTTCCAAACGGTTATTCTTTAATGCCCCATGAAGCACTTCT
Organism: Avahi laniger; assembly: GCA_963575035.1. Taxonomy (NCBI): domain Eukaryota; kingdom Metazoa; phylum Chordata; class Mammalia; order Primates; family Indriidae; genus Avahi; species Avahi laniger. The sequence goes on along the minus strand of CAUYSK010011433.1, from coordinate 6,237 downwards.
TTCAGGCTGCTGTCATCTAACTGAACAGCTCTCTGTCCATCCATGTTGCTGCCTTTGGGGTATCTCCTCCATGTTTTTTGAGAATTTCAGTATTTTTTTCGCAGTTAGCCAGAGTGACTTTAATAAACACATTGCTGAATAATCCAACTGGTAGCCTTTCAGTTCCTTGCTCTTCTTAGTTCCATCTTCTTTCTCCTCTGCTGCAGTTCAGAAATGTATTTCCAAGATTACACTCTAGATATTTCTTACACTTATCATTGAGCTAACACATACTAAAAAAATATGTTTGGTTAATATATCACCCTTTTTTAGTACCTTACTTAGATTCATTGTTAAAATTTAAACATAAACATCTCACTGTCTGATTCAAATCTCCTATGCCCTTCTTTGATTCTTTACACCCTTTTCCCTTTTTTAAAATTTATTTTTTTACACCCTTTTTCCTTATACTCCTGGAAAATTTCTATTTCCCATCTGACCTTTACCTTCTACCCTATATAGTTTAGACTCCCTGGCCCATCTTTTTCGTGACTTAGTTGCTATTATTCTATTTTTAAAATTATTCTCTTGTTTTTTCACCTTATCCTGAAACAATTCAGTCACTAGAGAAGCTTAAGCCCCTCCTATCTTAAAATAATGCTATTCTTGAACAGCATTTGTTGATTCATTTTTAGGTAAGTGTCTTGGAACTTCTTGAAAAACCACTATACAGTTGCTATTTTCACTTCCTTACATCCTCTTCATTCTTTACCCCATTTTATTCTGGTTTTTTATTCCATCACCTCACTGAATCTGCTTTTACTATCTTCATTGTCCTCGATATTACCAGATCCAATGAAACATTTGCTGTGCTTACCTCACTTCATCTCTCTGCGGCAATTGTCACTATTGAATACTCATCCCTTCCTGAAATCCTCTTTCTTCTGGGCTTCTGTGACCCTTCTCTCCTAGAATTCCTCCTTTCTCTGTTTTTTCTATTCCGTTTTCTTCATGTGTGCTTGTTTCTCCACTATATTATATTTTTCCTATTAGTTTTATAGTATTTTATATTACATTATATTATCTCTCTCTCCATGTATATATACACATACATACTACTCTCTCTCTCTCTGTGTATACACACACACACACATACACACACACATACACACACACACACACATAGACTCCCTAAAGGATCTTATCCAAATTCAAAGCTTCAGCTATGCACTGATGACTCTCAATTTTCAGACCAGAAATACTCTGAATGCCACTCTTCTGTATCAAACTGACTTGTTGCTATCTCTACATGTCTAAATCTCATGCAACTGCCTATACTCAACTCTTCATCTATCTTAGTCTGTTTGTGTTGCCTTAAAGGAGTGCTTGAGGGTACTTTATAAAGAAAAGAGGTTTATTCGACTCATGGTTCTGCAGGCTGTACAAGAAATATGGCAGAGGCATTTGCTCGGCTTCTGGTGAAGGCTTTCTCGCTGTGTCAGAACATGGCAAAAGAGGTCAAAGGGGAAATGGGCACAGTTGAAGAAAGAGAAACCTGAAGGGCATCCTGGCTTTATAAAAAGCCACTCCTTGGGAACCAATCCATTCCCGCAAAACTAATCCAGTCCCAAGGGAGTGAGAACACACACACACACACACACACACACACACACACACGCACGCGCACACACACACGCGCGCACACACACACACACACACTCACTACAGTGAGAACAGCACCAACCCGTTCATGAAGGATCCTCCCCCATAGCCCAAACACCTCCCACCAGACTCCACCTCCCTACACTGCCACACTAGGGATAACTTTCAACATGAGCTTTGATGCGGACAAACAAACCGTGTCTAAACCACCGCATCATCCTTCCACCGGAACCTCCTTCTCTTCCTTTTCCGTCCATCTGAGGGTATGGCCAGAAATGTTGAGAGTCATTCTGTATTTCCTCCTGTTTCTCCCTCCCCCATCTACTCAGTCATCAAAAAATTCTTTCATTTATTCAAAAAACCATTTATTAAGAACATGTTCTGTACTATTACAGAAGAAAGATGCACAAAAAGAAATTATGTGATAATGCAGATGCAATGCTATGAAAACATACAATATATCATGTGAGCACAGAGAGTCTGATCGAGTAAACCTGCCTAATACATCCAAGCGCACCCTCTCCTTTCCTTTCCACAGTCCCTTCCCTTTTTCTTCTACTTTGCTGCAGCAGCTCTTGTTCTGTGCAGTCTGGACCCTTTAATCTACCCTCCTCACTGTTGTTAGAGTGACCTTTCTAAAATGTCACTTTGATCATGTCACTGGCTGAGTTTCAAACCGTAAGTGGTTCTCAAGACTGTCATGCTATAGTTCACAGTTCATAGCTCAACATCCCGAGCCCTTCACACTGAGCCCCCAGTCTTGTTTCTAGCCTCGTCTCAGACTCTGTTCCATTTGTTTTTATTACTGCCTCATATGATGTCTTTAACCTGGAGTGGGCAAGGTTGTCTCATATTTCTAGACTTTCTCTCATATTATTACTTCTTCATAGAATACACATTCAGTTATTATGTTCATCTAGCTAATTTCCAGGAAGTCTTTCCTGATGACCAACTGCCTGAAGTCTTATATTACCACTTTCATGACAGTTACTAATTTACTCACCAAACATTTCCTAGAGCACTATGGATCACACTTTAATTTACTTGCTCTTTTTCCTCACAACATCATAAGTTCCCTGACAGAAGAGAGTATATTTCATCTTAGATTAAAGTCCCAGAACCTAGTATAGGGCTTAATATACAGGTGGTATATGATAAATTTATGTTAAATGGGTGAGTTCCTATTGCAAAAGTTACTGAAAGAAGTACACCATGTTACTGGAATTTAGTGGGAAGACCCACATCCTAGATAGCGGGACCTCTGGTTCTAGATCCAGGCTATTTATATAAATCATAGATTTAATACTTATGAGCTCTATATCCCTGGGGTGTTTACCCAACCTGTTCAAGGCTTCATTCCTGTAAAATGGAAACAATATTAGTCTCTATCATATAGGATTGTTAGAAGATTATATGAATTCGTACACATAAGCACTTAGAACAGGATGTGGTCATTGTAAGAATTCAATAAAGATCAGCTATAGTTATAACCAGAGGTCCAACATCCACAAAATGGCCACTTTATTATTACACATTAAGTTTTGGCAGCAGACATCTGGTTGATTTCGTTGATTTTCAATATTCCTTCAGACTTGAGGTTTTATGTATTTATAGTAATCAAGTCATGCATTTCATTAGAATTTGAGTAATTTGGGTTATTATAATCATTCCCATGTTCACCACAGCATTATTCACAACAGCCAAGTTACGGAATCAACCTAAGTATCTATCAACAGATGAATGGATAAAGAAATTGTGGTACATAGACACAATGGGATACTGTTCAGCCATAAAAATGAAGGAAGTCTTTTCACTTATTAATACAAAAACAATGATGAACTTGAAGGACATTATGTTAATTGAAGTCATCTAGGCACAGAAAGACAAATAACACATGTTCACATATATTGAATGTAAAACAATCGAATTCATAGAAGCAGAGAGTAGAAGAGTATTTACAGAGGCTGGGGGAGGGCAGAAATGAGAAGGTGATGGTCAAAGGGTACAAAGTCTCAGACAGAATAAGTTTCTTTTTGAGATCTATTGCAGAGACTGGTGAATATAGTTAATAATGATGCATTATGTTTCAAAATCACTAAGAAAGTAAATTTCAAATGTTCTCACCACAGAAAATGATAAGAGTTTGAGGTGATAGCTTGTTAATTAGGTTTACTTAATTATTCTGCATCATAGTCATAAATCTTAACATCACTTTCTACCCCATAAATATATACAATTATTTGTGAATTTAATGAAAAATAAGTTTTAAGAAATAATATAGCTTTGGTTGTAAAATATACTAAATATTTCTTGGTGGAACAGTGGCAAGATTGAAAGTAAAGTATATCTGCTATGTGCCAAAGGTACAGAAACTAATATAATGCTTAAGCAGACACCTCCCCTGCAATTCCTTATTGCCTTTCTCTTTCTCCAATAAAATTTTAAATCCATTTTTTTCAAAGCTCAAGGGCATTTGGAAAATTTAGATATAATTTAGGTAGGTCTCCCTAACCTAGATCTGACCTTAAGAACAGGAAGAATCTTGAGACATTGTTATGATTTGATGCCTGATGCGTAGTCAAATAAGCATTCCTACAATTTTTATTGGAAGAGCTAGAAATCAAGACCAGACTCAGTCGAATCCAACAAATGTTTATTGAGAATTTAACATATAGCCTTCGACTGTAAGATGTAAAGGCAATGTGGCATAGTCCAAGCCCTTGGGGAACTCTAAAGACAGGTAGGGATTGACAATGAAACTATTATAATACTGTGTAGGAGGCGAGTTTTAACACAGGTGACAAAGGCTAACAGAGGTTACACTTGTGGCACCAAGGACTGAACTTAAATCATGTGTTCAGGGAAACAAAATAGTATGTAATTTGGATGAATTATTATTCATAGATGCTTGCCAGGCAAGAAAGAGCTGGAGTAAGTGGAACAAGGAGCTAAAAACACAGAGGCATACTATGTGTGGAGAGCTTCAATGAGTGTATCTGTTCTCAAGAATAAATTGTGAGTGGTGAAGATATGGGACATAAGGCCAGGAGAAGAGGGTTTTACATTTCTTATTCGTTTATTCCAGTTAGCACACCAGTGAAAAATTGGAATGAAAACAAGGAATCGGGGCAAGCTTATCATATTAGATCCTCTTGGTTATGGTCAGAATAATCTGAGCACCAATCACAAATCACAGGGTCCAAGTTCAAGCTCAGGTACACCAGCCCCAGGGCAGTGGGCTATTTCCAGTACTAAAGAGAAAAATTTTTAATGTTCAGACTATATTCTCCCCAGTTTTAGGACCTAGAAAAGGTGAGGCAGCAGGCGATTAATGTTTAGGTAATGTTCTTCGACAAAGTAGTGCCACATGGTGCTACCAAAATCTTGCTTTGCTAAAACTTCTCCAAATGAATCAAATTCGACATTATTAACATGACTCCCTAGTGTGTCACACTTAACATAAAAGTTTGCTGTAATAAGGGATCCTGGTTGCTGTTTTGAAGATTAAAATATTCTACACTTGCAAAGTCATATTTATTAGATTAGGATAATATATGCTAAGGAATTGACAAATCTAAAGGATATCAATTTAGGTTACTTAGGGCTGAAAAACTAATCATCTGAATGATTTTTTTGTTTGTTTTCTGAACTAATCGTTATCTGATAGTAGGAAGTAAGCAGATATAAGAACAAATTGGCAAAAAGGCAGTAACTGTACCGTCTTTGTCATCACTCTTCTGCTTCTTGAACTTCTCTTCCATTCTCCATCACGTGGCGTTTCTACTCATGTGAAGCTCATCTACTTAGCCCCTACATGTGACTTGCTTCTTCCTACCTCTTCATCTGTTTACTCCTGGTTAGCTTTTTCCTAAGTTTATACTGGATGAGAATCTTCTGTTTGCTAATGCTAAAAAAAAAAAAAAAAAAAAAAAGAAGGAAAAAACATCTTTTCCACATTGTCTCTGAACCCTGCTCACTTGACAATTAAGAATCTGTGTCTATTTGTCAGTTTACTCTCAGCCCCTTTCCTGGCCCCCTTCTGCTGTGCTCTGTATTGCAGAGAATACTTGCCAGATTCCCTTGGCCTCTGATCGCTGGGAGAGTGAAGCCAGTGGACTCTCCCCGCCTTTCTCCTTCCAGCGGCATCGCCGGCGGCAGCAGGGAACATATCTCTGCTATGGACTCAACTTCATAAGACCGACCGTCCCTCTGTGCTCTCAATTCCTGCTAATGGTCCCGGCCTCCGGTTACTCCAGCTCTCTTTGGTTGATAATCTCTTCACCCTTTGGCTTCTTGCTTCTTAGCTTTTCTTCTGCTGGGGTAACCTATTTCCTGTGAAAAATTCCTTCTGTTATTATAGAAAGCTGTGTAGTCCTTTCTGTGTTCCAGCCTGCACTCTGGCTAATACTGTATCCAGCGGTCCCCAAACGTTTTGGCATCACGGACTGGTTTCATGGAAGCTCAGGCGGTGATGCGAATGGGGAGCGGCCGTAAATAGGGATGAAGCGGTGCTTGCTCGTCTTGCCCGCTGGGCGGGTCCTCCTCGCCTTTCCCAGGGGCCAGAGGAGCTCTGAGCCAGGTACCTAACAGGCCACG
>CAUYSK010011432.1:0-17839 GCA_963575035.1 Avahi laniger | reverse complement strand
GTCAGCCTAGCTCACAGCAACCTCAGACTCCTGGGCTCAAGCAATCCTTCTGCCTCAGCCTCCCGAGTAGCTGGGACTACAGGCATGCACCACCATGCCTGGCTAATTTTTTATATATATTTTTAGCTGTCCAATTAATTTCTTTCTATTTTTGGTAGACACGGGGTCTCGCTCTTGCTCAGGCTGGCCTCAAACTCCTCAGCTCAAACAATCCGCTCGCCTCAGCCTCCCACAGTGCTAGGATTACAGGCGTGAGCCACCGTGCCAGGCCTGAAATATGTATTTTTAAAGTGTTACGTTTAGACACCAAAGCTACCAGGACTATAACAGCAATTCTATACCCTCTTGCCTTTACTCAGTAAACTAACTTCTTGTGGCTGTGCCTAATGCTGTCACCGCATGCTGCCCTTGTGGAGCTGCACAAGATCACACCATTCTGATCTGTACAGTGAGAGCAGTGACAATGAGACATGGAAGCCTTTAAGAGCAAAACAAATATTTTGACTGTGTTATTAATTTGTAATAATACAACCATTTGACTATAAACAAAATTCAAGTTAAATGTACTTAATTCAAAACATTATGCCAACCAATAATTGCTCAGATAGAAATTTAACTGGATGTAGTAAATGAATAGGAAAAAAATCTTAAAGAATAAATTCCAAATGCTAACAGTGGCTACTTTTGGAGGTGGGGATGGGGTTGTGGTGGTAGCATTAAGGAGAATTTTCACTGCTGAATTATATATTTTTGTATTGTTCACATTTAATGTTTGCAATGTCAGGCAGAACACCCAAAGAAACAATTTAACAAAACAAAACATCTACTAAGCATGCAAGCACCCCAGGTATCTGAGGAGCTCAAGATCTCTTATGTTGGTCAGAAGATCTATAAAATTCTAATCTTAATGTGGTGCCTACCAGGTTATACCAACTCTCTTCCTCTCAACTGAAAGTGAAATGAAGAAATCAATATTCTACTTAAGTAAATAATTGGTAGTTTTATAATTATAAATGCAAAGAAACAATATATAAAATTTGCAGATAAGAGCATGCTATTAAAATCAACGAAACATTATTTTTCTATCATACCTCATGTTCTAGAAACAATGCTTTCAGTTGACCTTTTGACCAATAATCCAGTGCATATGCCAGAAGTTTCATTGAGAGAGTATTAACACGTAAAAAGTTTCCCACAAAGACAACTCTGTTTATTTTCTAAAAGAAAAGAAGTAATTTGTAAAAAGAATTATTAAACAGATTTTACAATACTAAAGGTTTACGAAATCTTTATTTTAAAATGTAAACGACTACCTTTTATCAGTGTCTACAACATTCCTGGCACACAGCTTCACTATCCTAAATATTTAAAAATTAGTTCTGGACACATCATTACACATTTGTCAAAACCCATGGAATGTACAACTCCAAGGGTGAACCCTAATGTAGACTATGAACTTTGGGTGACAATGCTGTGTCAAGGTAGGTTCATGGACTGTAAAACATGTACCCCTCTGTTGTGGAAAGTTGACATTCCACAGGGGAGGGCTGTGTGTTTGTGTGTGTAACATGGGAACTCTCTGTACTTTCCACTCAATTTTACAGTGAACCTAAAACTGCTCCAAAAAGTAAAGTCTATTTAAAAAAAAAATACAGGTTCTGGAAAGACTGTAGTAAATGATTACAGCTGAGACTTGTTTTAGAAAAGAGCCAATAAATAATCCATCTAACAAAGTAATTTGGAGACACATTACTGATGAGATTAAAGGAATCAAACCAAGGAAAAGTATTTTAAAATGTGTTTAGGGTAAAATAAGCAGTAAACATACTCGTATATTGCAACGCATGTTCAACAATGACAAGAAACTGTGGACTCTTTTTTTGGAGAGTAACACTGACTGGGGTACTGGCATGTACGTTCAACCCCTTGGATTCTAGTAATTGCTGTCCCAAGACTGATTCATCAAGTCATTCTCTCTCTGTTAAGGTTCCACATGCACTAAATTTGGTTTCTTAGGTGCCTCTGTAACAAGGAAATTTTATTTGGGGGCACTAATGTTTGAATCTACAGAAAATTTATTTCTATTGTTACAATAATATATTGACTTTTGAGTATAAACCTTTGTGCACTTGAGTTTGGATAGTGTAAACCATGACCTTAATGACTGTTAAGTTAATCAAGCAGTGAGAATCTAGACATACAGAGCTAAGAACAAAGGTCCCAGATTATTGTAGGCCCCAAAGTGAAATATTCCCAAAATCTAGGTTAAAAGGCCTACTAGTGGTTCCATCAACCCATTTATTACACTTAAGGTTAAATTATTTAAAAAGTTAAGAGATGAAATTCTGGATTTACGCACAGAATTCAGAGGATTTGTATAGGTTCTCTCTGCTGGGGCCTCTCTCTTCCAAATATTTGAATACATGGTTACTTCACCTCCTTAAAATCTTTGCCCAAGGGTCACATTTTCAATAAAGCTTTCCTTTAGCCACCCAAATACTTGGCAAGTTGTCCTCTGCCACTCTCTGTTCTCTGTTCTCAATCTTCCTTATCCTGTTTGATTTTCTCTTTTTAAAAAATACAGCACTTCCCACCTAATATGTACTAAACAATTTACCTGTCAGGGATCTTTGTTTTTTTTACTAATACATTTCAAGTGCCTAGAACAATGTCTGGCACATGGTCTGGTACTGTATAAATATTTGCTCAATGAATAAATGAGTGAATAAACAAATGAAGGATACCTTTCAAAAAGCAAACATCCCAATCCATTTAAAGGTTTGATTTTTACAAAAATTAAATGGGCAAATATTTCTAGTATATGAAGGTGGAATTATATCCCAACTATGCGGCCAATCTAGCAGTATATGCTTTTCACACTTTTCTTAGAGCAAGCAGTACACAGCACTCAAATTTCCCATGAAGAACAAGTCTCAATGCCTTCATAGCCCTGTACAATGCTGCTTGATCCATATGCAACAAGGCAGCACTGTAAAGAAGCCGAGGGCAGTAAGAAAACTCCCAAGTATTTCACTAATTAAATGTAATATTAACAGTAAAAGAAATGCTTTCATTAATTAGTTGCCTCAAAATGTTTTATGCTTAGAAAGTTCTTTTACATCCTCAAGAAATTTAGGTTTTGTATTTCTGAAAAAGTTTCTGTATAAATTTAAATTGTAAATATCTATTTGTCGTATTTCAGTTTGAATTATCTGCTACTTTTGGAATAGATCTCAATCTTAGAGGCCTCCTTAAGGAAAATGAAGAAGTCCCGCAAGATATACATAAAACTCCAATTCAGATTTTCATATAATTAAAGTTTTTTTTACCTCATTAACAGCACACATTCCTGCCACAGAACCAATGTTATTGGTGATAGTAACTAAAGTAGCTCTTGCCAGATCTTCTTTACTAACAGATTCTCGCTTCTCCTTATAAATCATATTCCCAAAACTACAGAGAAATGAGAAACAAACAAAAGTCAAATACACCGATAATAAGCAACATTTCATGTATTAGCAGATGTTACCTATAACCTGGATATTTTTAATAAAATTAGGATCAAAAGAGTAAAAACAGAGATAAGATCAAAACAAACTAACGAAAATCAACACAAGGACAATGTAGTAGCTTTTAAAGAACTATGGTTAAAGCACCAGGCGCGGTGGCTCATGCCTGTAATCCTAGCACTCTGAGAGGCCGAGGCAGGTGGATCGTTCAAGGTCAGGAGTTCCCGACCAGCCTGAACAAGAGCAAGACCCTGTCTCTACTAAAAAATAGAAAGAAATGATCTGGACTGCTAAAAATATATATATAAAAAATTAGCCGGGCATGGTGGCACATGCCTGTAGTCCCAGCTACTCGGTAGGCTGAGGCAGGAGGATCGCTTGAGCCCAGGAGTTTGAGGTTGCTGTGAGCTAGGCTGACGCCACGGCACTTTAGCCCGGGCAACAGAGCCAGACTCTTTCTCAAAAAAAAAAAAAAAAAAAAAAAATCATGAAAACAAGTGAAATTAATTTTAATTGTACATTTAATTTGAGCCAATATATATTATACAAATATTGTCATTTCAACATGTGGCACTAACCACATTCCAAGTGCTTGATGTACACATGTGGCTAGAGGCTGCCATGATGGACAATGCAAGCCTAGATAGAGGGTGAGAGATAGCAAGAGAAGTGCATATAACAGGAAAAAAACTTAAAACCCAAACTATATGCTAACCTAAGGAACACAATGGAAAAAAAGATCCTACATCATGGCTGTGGTAAGAGGGGAAAAGTTAAGAAAGTATGAGGGAAGGTATTTTCAGAGTAAAAGGACCAGAAAAAAAGAGAGGGAAAATCTTAGGCAGAGACAACTAAAGGCTAAAGGCACACAGAAATGAGAACTGAAAATATCTATGAAATCACAAGTAACATCAAACAGTCAGACTGAGGGAGAGGCATGAGATGTTACTGAGGAGTTAGGCAAAGTCTACTATTGAAGGGTATCAGACACCTTAACAAAGAACTTAGTATGTTCAAACCACAACCAGTATAATGGGGGATCAATATTGATATACGAGAACAAAATATATAAAAATATTTTGGAATAACTTAAAAAGCAATGTACAGACGTATATGAAGAAGCCATTCAAAATGTCTGAAAGGCACAAAGGTGGCCTTAAACAAAAAGACAAGCTAAGTTCTTTGATAGCAAATCTTATCATGAAGATGTCATCTGTCCCTAAATTAACACATAAGCTTAATGAGATACCAAAACAAAGGCTTTTTTTAATTTTTTGTACTAGAGAAAATTGTTTAATGTTCGCATTGAAAATTAAACAAGCAAGGGTGGAGACTAGCTCTTCTAGATACTAAAACATATTTTTATGCCTCTATACATCTACAAGTGTAGTACTGGTGCATCAACAGAATAATGAAAAGAAGTCAGCGTACAATAAAGAAGTGTTCCCGAATAAGTGGAATAAAGATGGACTATTAGATATTACGGCCTTCTGAAAAAAACTGAAAAGCTAAAACGGGGTCTGTACCTCACAATAAAACCCCAAGACAAATTATAAGTAAATCAAAGATTAAAATATAAAACAAGGGTTTTTTCCCTTTATATATTTGGAATGCAGAAGACTTACTTACTATTAATATGAATCAATATCCAGAAGCCATAAAAGAAAAGACTGATAAATTCAACTGTATAATAATCCAACAGGAAAGTAGAACATAATCACTCACAAAAGAAAATGTGCAAGGTTCATAACCCCACTGTTGGTAAGAGAAATGCAAATAAAAGTATACTAAGATATCACTTCTCCATCAGATTAGCAGAAATTCAAAAGTCTGACAGCGTACTACTTGTGAAACTGTAGGGAAACAGGCACCTTCCTCTATTCCTGGAAAGGGTAACAAACAGTAACCACTCCCTCTGGAAGGCATATTTAACAATATTGCAAACATGAATTAGCAATCGTACTTTTAAGAATTTATCCTACAGTTAAGCCCAGACATGTACCAAATAAGGACACGACAACAATATGGAAAAATTTCTAGAATATACGCTTATTTTAGAGTATATATAGTGTGCTACATAATGGTATGTTACCTTTTGTATAAGAAAAGGGGAGGCTAAAAAGGCTATATATTCGTATTTGCACAGAGAAACACTGGAAGGATACTCAAAGGATGACTGTAAGTGGTTTCTTACAGGGTACACTCAGGGTAAACTTCTTAATGTATATTTAATTTTTAAAATATATCAGTGTTCAACACTTGGAACCTAAAATGGGTAAGAGAAAACACCCTTACAACTCTGTGACAGATTGCTCTCCAAAAACGAAATAAACAATATGAATTATACAAATTCGATAACATAAATGTTAAACATACCTAGATGCTACAGTCCAACCTGGCAGACCAAATCTTTCATAATCTCCTCCATAAATATCACGGACCAGTTTGTCAGCTTGGGTGCTGTCACCTTTGGATGCCATTTCAAGAGCCTCTTCAAAACTTTCACAGCCAGTCAATAAACTGCATAAACCCAGAAAGGTACCCCCTCCAAGGCTAAAGGAAAGAAAGAAACTTGCTAAGTTGCATTTACACACTGTATTTTCTCCAAAGTAAAAGGGTAGATCATTCATTTATTCAATAAACACATAGAAAAAACATAACACTAATGCTAAGTGCTAAAATAATCACATAATGAACAAAGGCAAGAAAAACTGTTTGGTAAAATCAAACTTGTCAGATCAAAGAATACACAAAAGAAAAAAAAACCAGTCACTTAACGGAAACATGAGGACAGGAGGAACCTTTTAAATACCTCCAAAGCCTTCACCCAGTATCTTACACTTTGTAGTTGCTAAAAATATATTTGTGTGTGCATTAAAAGGAATAAATGTTAAAAATTAGTACCATATGAATTAAAATGAGAGAATCTGTAATTTCAAATGGCTTCCAGGAAATGATTTTGTGAAAGGCTTAGTCACTTGGCCTGACATGGCTGAAATAAATTCAATGCGATGCATTAATATTTAACATGATCTAGACATAAATACGAGAAAATTTATATCCAGTTGTTCATCTTGTTAATGACAGAAATTTACCTGGTTCTGTTAATCTGGATATGTTCATAAAATGAAATTATGTCTAATTCCTAAACTCAAAACCTTTGCTCACTAGTCTCACCTAAATTGCTATAGCAGGTTCTATCCCTGAATCAGTGCTGGATTCAGTTAACAGACTAAAGTCTGTCTCTTAGAGCTAATTGAAATCAGGTAATACTTGTGTGTAATTCTTTGGCATAGAGTTACAATGGAGGTGGACTTTTAACCACCATAAAAATAAAGTACTATTTAAATTTAAGTATCATTTCAACAGAAGCACTACTTTAAAATTGAAATGATTTTATTTTACAAATCAATCTAAAGGATCCCCAAATCTCTCCTCATTAATTAAACAGAAGTCTCCACCTCTCCTTAAAAGTTTATAAAGTACATAAAAGAATCACAAGGAAAAGTTTTAAATCTTTTCACATTCATATTTTAGCTACTACAGAAAACTTTATGTGCTATTTGGGAACATTAATGTTATCACCTTAGGAGTTCACATTAAATTCATCCTGTAAGAATTACAATATTACCCAATACTGCAGTTTAAGTACAGATCTATTCAGCACATGGCAAGCTTTAGGCTTAAATATATCTATTAATAAGTGAAAGAACTCGTCTCTACCAAAAATAGAAAAAATTACCACCCTGAGCAAGAGCGAGACCCTGTCTCTACTAAAAAAATAGAAAGAGATTAGCTAGACAACTAAAAATATATACAGAAAAAATCAGCCAGGCATGGTGGCGCATGCCTGTAGTCCCAGCTCCTCGGGAGGCTGAGGTAGAAGCATTGCTTAAGCCCAGGAGTTTGAGGTTGCTGTGAGCGAGGCTGACACCATGGCACTCTAGTTCGGGCAACAGAGTGAGACTCTTGTCTCAAAAAAAAGAAAAAATTAGCCGGGCGTGGTGGCACCTGTAGTCGTAGCCTCTAGGAAGGCTGAGGCAAGAGGACTGCTTGAGCCCAGGAGTCTGTTGCAGTGAGCTATGATGACACCACTGCACTCTACCTGGGGCTATGGAGTAAGACTGTCTCAAAAAGTGTAATATAAGGAAAGAAGAAAAATGCTTTGGAAAATTAAAAAACAAATTATAAATAAACACTATGGTTTTCAAAGTAATAGAACACTGTTGCTTCCAAGTAAATGCCCTTCCATTACATTCTGGAAAAACTGTTGTTGAAATCTTTCTAGATAAAAACTCACTCTTATAATTATGGAAATTTTGATGCTGACGCTGACCAATAATAAACATTTAATAATTTTAGTTTGAGTCTTTACATACACATCTTATAAAAAGACATTATCTGCAACATTTTAACACATATCTACATTTTTTGCTACCGCACAAATACATGTTATTTTCCTTGGAAATGAGCAATGTATTAATTTCATAACTTCTGTGTATAAAACAACGTGAATGCTGCAATAAGACCAAAGGTTACTACCTTGTCCCAGTCACTCGTTTATAGTTGTCTTTGGAATGGACTGCTAAAATACTGACTCCGGAGCCAATATTCACTACCAGCAGCGGATAGGGATCGTCTAGGTTAAAAGGCATCTTTTGGCATTGCTCAGGTTCTGAGGCATTAGCAAAATAATAGCACTCTGCTTGTCCATTGAAACTGACAGAATCTATATACAGCAAGCCCTTTACAAGGCAGTCAAGTTCATCCAGTTTGTGCAGGTGGAGGTTTCCAATCTGTTAAAAAAAAAAATTAAGAATAAAGGACAGCATTCAAAATACTTAACTCAACTGTACTATATAATTTTCATGTAAGTTACAAAATTTAAAAATCATCTACAATCCCCACATTTTTACTTGTTTTGTTTCATGACAAAATCTCTTAGGGATTTCATTTAGTTCACTGGATCTCAGTGAGGGTGCTACCATCCCTGGGGACATTTTGGCTTTCAAACAACAGGGTGGAGGGCAGGATCAAAATGATATTTAGTGGGCAGGGACTTGAGATGCCAGACATCTGTAATGGGTGAGACGGTTCTGCAAAACAGACAATTATTCCATTTCTGCATTACCTTTGAGTGTTCCGTCAGACATTTTTGTAGCAGCAGTAGGAAAATTTGTTTATAATTATCTGAGCCTATCTAAGAACAAAGTATCTTATCTATTTCTGTGTATAAACACAAAGTACTCTTCACATGGTTTTAATGTATACTAAATTTGCTAGGAATTCAACCACCATACAACCCAGGGGAATACTGTGCTTTTTACCATTTAGAATTTTACCAAGTATGCTGTGGCACAAGCAGCAATGCCACTAGCACTATCTGATTTTCCAATACAATATACCATCTATCAATCCGGCATTTGTAGCTTTGGTACTCATCAAACTATGTATAGGTGCAAACATTTATTTCATTATATCCTCTCAGTATGAGCATATCGGTAAATCAACCTACTGGTATGTAAACACCTTAATATCCTGTCTTTATATTATATTTTGCTTGTTCAAAATTATTAAATTCTTTTCAGGTTAGTAAAGGGTGAATTATAAAATATTTCTTATAGAAGATCTCAGTTTAGATATCACCTCCTCTAGGAAGCTCTTCAATTCTCTGAGTTGTCAGGTACCACTGTGTTCGTATGACACCTTTTTTTCATTGGAATAGTATTCATTATAATGCACTGTACTTTTACTTATAATTTACCTATCTGTGTGATCCAGAATATCACACACTCTTTGAGAGCTAATCTGTGTCTTAATCCCAGCTGTGTTTAGCACAATACCTGACATGTGCTAGATGCTCAAATATTTGCCTAATAAATGACTATCAATAAAAAAATTTATAGAACTTTGTCATTAGAAAAGTTACATATTTTAAAAAATTAGAACCATATTTGGATACCAATATCTTCAATGGCCAGGTGAAAGCTGGCTTCCAGGCAAGAAAACTGGCAGTCACATATCCAAACTGGTCTCAAATTCATGAAATTGATGTTCAAATCACTCAAATTAAATACAAAGCAGCAGTACCCATCAAAACAAATAACATTCAAATAAAAACTGTATCTTATAAACTACCCCAAATTATAAAGGGCTCACTTATGTGAACCATGTAAGTGATTACTTATATTCTATTAACAGAATTTTCTTAAATGACTTTCAGAATATAAACATCTATATTTTCAAGGAAAACAAATTTTAGTAGCCTCAAATATCAATTCTGAATCTTTATTCTAACAGGAAAGACCAGAAGTCTGGCAAACCCCTAACAGCACATAATGGAAGCCAATACTCACAGTCCTCTTTCCATATTCAAATCACCCTTTTGAGACAGGAACATGATAGGGTTGATGGTTTAAAACCAGAAAAAAAGGCATAACAGGGATTTTTCATTCAGGTATCTAGTAACCAAACGACACTGGCTTCCAAATTTGGAGTTTGGGAAGGAGATAGCCCTGGAAAAAATGACCATATAAATAATATTTGACTGGGCCTGGTGGCACATGCCTGTCGTCGAGGCTTCTTGGGAGGTTGAGGTGGGAGGACCACTATCAAAGAGTTGGAATGCAGCCTGGGCAGCATAGTGAGACCTCATCTATCTCTCCGTCCCTCCCCTCCTCTCTCTTGATCTAATAAATAAAACGATGTTAACACAAGACAATACCAGGGAAAATAACTCAAAGTCAATTCATATCTGGCTTTACACACTGCTAAATTCACTGAAATCTCCCTTTTAGGCCACGTGTGGTGGCTCACGCCTGTAATCCTAGCACTCTGGGAGGCCCAGATGGGAAGACTGCTTAAGTCAGGAGACCAGCCTGAGCGGGAAGAAGATCTTTGCCTCTACTAAAAATAAATTAGCCCGGGTATGGTGATGCATGCCCGTAGTCCCAGCTACTCAGCAGGCTGAGGTGAGAGCATCGCTTGAGCCCAGGAGTTTGAGGTTGCTGTGAGCTAGGCTGACACCATGGCCCTCTGACCTGGGCAACAAAATGAGACTTTGCCTCAAAAAAAAAAAAAGACATCCCCCTTTCATTGCAGTTTTGTAGCATAGTCCTAAACTTAGCAGGTTTTACCAAATATTATATGCAACAACATGCCCAAATCTGGGCAATTTTTAGTCATCCCATAAAGATGTTTAGAATACCCCAAACGAACACTTCCTCTGCATCTGCAGAGGCAACCTAACAACATGCTAGATGGAAATCTATCTTCATATTTAAAAACTTGAACAGAATGGCTGTCAATTTTTGGTTTTGAGTAATAGATACCTACTGTGCGAAAATCTTTTTCAAACTTGTAAGCACCACCTCCTGTAGCACATAGCACCGTTTGTAATGTTGAGAAGTTTTTATCTCTTCCCATTTGGATAAAAGTAGGTAGGTCCTGGGTTGGAAATCTGATAAAGTGCAAGTTCCCTCTTCGGCCAAAAAGTGTTAAATCCTTAAGTTCAAGGTGTACATCCCGAATGCCAGTGGATCCATATGCTACATTAGAAGTCAAATATTTCCGAATACTTTTTAAGCTCTCAACTTCTTCTTGTTCTTCCTCTGCAGTGATATCAATAGGCTCAAAATAGGAGAGCTTTACTAGAGTTCCCCCAATGTCCATGCCAAACCATGGGAAAGCTGTGAATTAAAAACATTTATTGATTTTAGAAATGCAAATTAGGAACTAGCCATAAATTAGCCATAAATTTCATTTACCCTAAATAATGCATTCAGTCAATAATATTTATTGGGCAAGACACATCTTCTATGTGCAACTCACCTTTGCCCCTTCAAAGTTTTATTTGTGTATTTTCTAAAAATGTGTAAGATAGGATGTTTAGAGATGGCCCAGGCCCTTTTAATTTCTCTGGTAGGCACTCCTTTTCACTTATTAGATACTTATCATGTGCCCCAGGGAATGGGAAACATTTGGATGAACTTTGCTTCAATAACTAGGTCATCACCTAGGGCTTGAAAATCTCCATTTCTATAAAGATTTAAACATGATAAAATTGGCCTATAATCACTTAAAGTAACCTAAGGGAAAAGTTTCTCAATAAAAAGAAATCTTTTTCTTTGTTCTTTAAGCATATTAAAGTTTCTTTGGTATATCTGGCTAATAAAATTAGCTGTTAATAATGTTGAAGGTAAGTCTACTCGGACAAGCACATTCTAGCAGGCAGTGTCTTTTGGGTTTGGAACTTGGTGGTTCTCTCACTAAACTGGGCTATCTGACTTTGGAAAAGCCATTAACTTCTTTGGATCTTAGTTTCCCCAATTCTCTTCAATAAATACTTACTGAATACCTTCTCTACATCAGGGAATAGGAATGCAGGTGAAGATGATAAAATTATTGCCCTGAAGGAGCTCAATCTAGTAGGGAAATTTAAATACGTAAGAATGAGATAGGCAAAATAAAATTATATACAAAGTATAGATTAACAGAAAGAATGCTAAAACCCTATGCCCGTGTTTGTAGGGAATACTAAAAACAAAAATAGCCTAAACAAAGGCAAAGAGGCGTAAGTCAATATAGTTGGGAACTAAGAAAAAGAGTAAGACTGAGTAAATCGAGGGCCTTGCACACTAGGATAAGAGATTAGGCCTGAAGTGGTTAGGCAATGGGGGCACTACTGATATTCTCAGCAGGAGAGTGGCACAGTCTACTGCAAATTAGAAAGCTTACTTAGTGGCAGTGTGCGGAATGCACAAGAGCTGCTTAAGATGTGTCTGTAAAGTAAGGCTAAGGTACCCTAAATCTAGTAGAAGATCAAAATTACCTAGGTATCATTTTAAAAATACAGATTTCTGTATTTTTAAAATATAGGAAATTCCGGCCGGGCGTGGTGGCTCACACCTGTAATCCTAGGACTCTGGGAGGCCGAGGCGGGAGGATCGCTTGAGCTCAGGACTTTGAGACCAGCCTGAGCAAGAGTGAGACCCCGTCTCTACTAAAAAAAAAAAAAAATAGAAAGAAATTATCTGGACAACTAAAAAAAATATATATATATAAAAAAATTAGCTAGGCATGGTGGTGCATGCCTGTAGTCCCAGCTACTCGGGAGGCTGAGGCAGGAGGATCACTTGAGCCCAGCAGTTTGAGGTTGCTGTGAGCTAGGCTGACGCCACGGCACTCACTCTAGCCAGGGCAACAAAGCGACACTCTGTCTCAAAAAAAAAAAATATAGGAAATTCCTATATTGTCCAGTACCTCAACTTAGAGATACTGGACAATAATCTTTAAGAGTAAGATTTGGGACTCTATTAAAAATTATATACTGCATAGATCCAGAAGATTCTACCATAGCCAGATCTAAATGGAATTTGAGAAATCACTGGCTTTGGCCACTTGATTCCTTTGTGTTATGACACTCAATTCTACAATACAATGTGATTTCCTTACATTTATTGGCCATAATCTTTACATAGTTACAAGGTGGTGTTTTACCATTGTCACCAAGGTTGGGGGAGGGGGGAATCAGTACGGTAACAATATAAATTACAAAATTCTAATTTTTTGAATTAAAGTTCAACTTATTCAATTTCCATAGAACTATAGCTAACATTTACTGAAGGCTCACTATTTGCCAGAAATACGTTAATCACATCTGCCAGAAATATGTCAATCATGTATTGGCTCATCTTATCCTTAATATTCCTATAGCAGGGGGTTTTTCTATTGTGTGCAGCACTTCACAAGGAGTAAATGAGGCAGAGAGATTAGAAATTTGCCTAAGGTCAAAATGTCATTAAGTGACAGGGACAGGATTCCATTCTAGAAAGTCTAGGGTGGGCACGGTGGCTCATGCCTGTAATCCTAGCACTCTGGGAGGCCGAGGCGGGAGGACTGCTTGAGCTCAGGAGTTCAAGACCAGCCTGAGCAAGAGCGAGATCCCGTCTCTACTAAAAATAGAGAGAAATTAGCCAAACAACTAAAAACACAAAAAATTAGCCGGCATGGTGGTGCGTGTCTGTAGTCCCAGCTACCTGGAAGGCTGAGGCAGGAAGATCGTTTGAGCCCAAGAGTTTGAGGTTGCAGTGAGCTAGGCTGATGCCACGGCACTCTAGTTCAGGCAAGAGAGTGAGACTGTCTCAAAAAAAAAAAAAAAGTCTATTTCTATTCTCTGGGATCTTAATCATTATGATAGACAATTTAATACTGAAGATACATGGATTACAAAATGCCTGGCAACAAAACATATGACAGTTTTTATGTAAAATTTAAATTAATTCTCTCTAAAATCCTGCTTTCTTTATTTTGTAAGGATTCATATTTTACTTGATTTGTGTGTACCATCAGAAAACCAGGGACACAGTATTCAACGAGAAAGGATTCTAGACATTTCTTCATTTTAAAATTTACACATTTACTAAAATTACATGATTTTAAATATGAGGAAGGAATAATTCTCATTATCTTCTTTTGGAGAAATAGTCCGTTTGTTTTTATATTTGAAACCCAAATTGCCATTCTTAAAAAAAGAAACAGTTTTTTAAATAGTAAAATGACTTCGGACCATAATTTGGGAAAGTAGGGCCAACAAGACCCCAAACAAGCAGTATGCGTTTATGTCACCTTTAGACTGGTACAAATAACCAAGAAGCAACAGAAGCAGAAGAAACTGACTAAATTTTCTAAATTGTGTTGGCCCTTTGGTGGCTTGCAACAGAGACCATCTTAAATAAGTATACACTCTTCAAATGAAAGGTAGGCCACTTACAGAAACCATATAAGAATATACCCCATGTAAAAAGATTGTGGTATCAGTAAGTTTTGCTTTCCGTTTATTTGTGAATCTAGAATTTCCATTTTAAGAAATTCATGCAAAAAGTTATAGATCACCTCCTTGCCTGTGCCGCCCCACCCCCGCAAATCCCCTTCATAGAATCAAGCAGCAATAATAATAGTTACAGAGGAAATTTACACCAAGTGCTTGCTTGCACAAACACTCAAAGAAAACAACAGAAACAGATTTACTGATCCCATAACCAAAGAGATGCCTTCAGAAATGTTCCCGTCTGCTGAAAAGACATGTTATTAGGACACTTTTCAGTGGACATTAGATAAAACAAAGGAATCCTTCTGATATTATATAACCAAAATGAATTCTCCTATGCTTAATTCTACAGTTCCTGGGGAAGGGTGGGAATCCCTATTGCCACATTAAGTACATTCTGGGATAGGAAAATTTGTACAAGGTGAGATTTATTAAACTAAAAACCTTTGTCTTCCAAAATTCAGAATACATTAGGAAAAAATATAACCTCAAGTTTTCTTTCAGTGCCTAATGTAAAACAAACATAAGTGTCAAAATATACATTCAAATATAAAAATGTTATTCGGAGAGCAAACTACAAAGCTAAAGCATTATCAGGTTCAAAGTTCACACCATTTTTATTTTCAGCCAGAAGCAACTCCTCCCAAGGTTTCTAAGTATCTGAATACGGTCATTCTTTGACTCACATGGAGTGTTTAATACTTACACAAAGCTACAAATTAAGTTTCAAAGGAACCTTACTGCCTAGAAAAATATTTCAAGTTTATAGATAAAATATTGGGGAATAAGAAATCATTTACTTTTCTAAAGCTATGAATGAGTACCAAGGTTTCTGACTCCAAAGGTATACCAACAGCCAATTCCAAAATACATACTCGGGCCACTCTGTAATGAATGTAGTGAAGAATTAAAGACACATGTATAAAAGGTGATAAAATATATATATAAGCTGAATGTCCATACTGCAAAAATTCAGAATCCAAAAACCAATTGCGCTAAAATCCGAAAGTATTTGAGAGTTGACATGAGGCTCAAAGGAAATGCTCATTGGAGCATTATGAATAGATTAGAATGCTCAACAGTTAAGTATAATGCAAATATTCCAAAAATCCAAAAATATCTGCATCTGAAACACTTCAGGTCCCAAGCATTTCAGATAAGGGATACTCAACAGGTATTAACATACACACAATCTGGAGCCAGCAGTATAAAGACTCATTTACATGTAGTAGTCCATCCTCCACCGCAGGAAATCCTGTTTTTAAAGACTGAAGTACATGAAAGTGTTAATGTTTATTGACTCATAGAGAAGGAAAATCACTGTTTACATATAAGGTATAATTGTCACTAAAATGATGAAGAAAAACAAAAACCTTCCACAGCTTCTTTAAAAAGCTTTTTAGGTATGCTACTCGCATGAAACCGTCAAACAGTTTAAAAAAAATCCTAAATTATATATTATCACAGCATATTAAATCTCTGATTTATGTTTTTTAAATTATATCAAATGATGAGCATCTATAGTCCCAGCTACTCAGGAGGCTAAGGTGGGAGGATTGCTTGAGCTCAGGAGTTCCAAGCCAGCCTGGGCAACATGGTGAGACTCCATCTCTTTTTTATTTTCTATTCATCCATTCATTTGTTTTTGAGACAGAGTCTCGCTCTCTTCCCTGGGCTAGAGTGCAGTGGCGTCAGCCTAGCTCAAAGCAACCTCAACTCCTGGGTTCAAGCGATCCTCCTGCCTCAGCCTCCTGAGTAGCTGGAACTACAGGCATGCGCCATCATGTCCGGCTAATTTTTTTATATATATTTTTAGATGTCCAGCTAATTTCTTTCTATTTTTTTAGTAGAGACGGGGTCTCGCTCTTGCTCAGGCTGGTCTCCAACTCCTGACCTCAAGTGATCCTCCCGCCTCAGCCTCCCAGAGTGCTGGATTACAGGCGTGAGCCACCACGCCCGGCCGAGACTCTGTTTCTTAAAAATAAAATAAAATAAAATAAAAAATTAAGGACAATCACGGGCCCACCTAATAGTTCCATGAGGTAAGAAAAATACCAGTTTCCTAAGAAATCAAGCAAGTATCTATATCTACAGCTTTGTTGCTTCTGGCAAGGGATAATTAAAAAGTAGGTCACCAGTGCATCAGCAACCTACTTACTGCACACAACCTACACAGTTCTTATTACTTTTTTTGAAAATAAACACTCATTGCCAAGGTAAAAAGGAAAAAAAACCAAAATATACATTTAAAAAGAGAAACACATTCCATAAATATAAATAAGCACTTTGATGATCGCAAATATACAGTACGGGACTGTGAGAATTCCAACAATCCCTCATGATCTGTTCATTTGGACTTCAAAAAATTAATAGCTTATTCCCTGTCTCAACTGATCTTATGAGAGTTGACATTAGTTCCCCACATGTAATAAAACTATCCCAAACTACCACAAGGATAGAGTGCTATCAAGAATTATCTTCTGGCTGGGCAGGCGCAGTGGCTCACGCCTGTAATCTTAACACTCTGGGAGGCCGAGACAGGAGGATCGCTTGAGCTCAAGAGTTCAAGACCAGCCTGAGCAAGAGCGAGACCCCATCTCTACCAAAAATAGAAAGAAATTAGCCAGACAACTAAAAATATATAGAAAAAATTAGCTGGGTATGGTGGCGCATGCCTGTAGTCCCAGCTACTCGGGAGGCTGAGGCAGGAGGAGGATCGCTTGAGCCCAAGAATTCGAGGTTGTTGTGAGCTAGGCTGACGCCATTGCACTCTAGCCCGGGCAACAGAGTGAGACTCTTGTATCAAAAAAAAAAAGAGTTATCTTCCTTGGTCACTCACACCTGTAATCTTAGCACTCTGGGGAGGACTCGGCCAGAGGATTGCCTGAGGTGAGGAGTTCAAGACCACCCTGAGCAAGAGCAAGAACAACACCCCATTCCCCAACAACCCCCCGCTGCTGTCTCTACTAAAAATAGAAAAAAATTAGCCAAGCAACTAAAAATAGAAACAAAAAAAAATTAGCCAGGCACGGTGGTGTGGCACTCAAGGCGGGAGGCTGAGGCAGGAGGATCATTTGAGATCATGAGTTTGAGGTTGCTGTGAGCTAGGCTAACACCATGGCACTCTAGCCTGGGCAACAGAATGAGACTCTGTCTCAAAGTAAAAAAAAATTATCTTCCTTACCAGACGGATTATGTATGCAAAAGGAGAAATCTGCATGTCCAGTCACCTTTTCAAATGATCAAACAGCAGATGATATCTCACCCTAAGAACAGAATGTTAATTTCTAACAAGGTGTGTTAAGCTTGGTATTTTACTAAGTGTTGGTAAGGAAGTGGTGGTGAAGTACTAAAGAGCTATTTAAGGCCGGGCGCGGTGGCTCACGCCTGTAATCCTAGCACTCTGGGAGGCCGAGGTGGGCGGATCGTTCTGAGCTCAGGAGTTCGAGACCAGCCTGAGCAAGAGTGAGACCCCATCTCTACCAAAAATAGAAAGAAATTA